>JAUMHM010000083.1:54770543-54788134 GCA_032362435.1 Melikaiella ostensackeni
TATATAGTAACCTTAATGTTATGTGTTTTGTAACGTAAGGTTAACTAGCGGGTGACGTAATTAAATCCACCCAGTAAAATATCGAATTTCTTATAATGATGTGATGAGGGAACAACACAAGAAGGAGAACTAAACTTAATTTGCAATGTAACATTACTTCATAGTCTCCTAAACTAGCTGAAATACATCAAGTGACCCTATGTCTCTAAGATAAAAATATTCATTGCAAATTAAATCAGATCTTATACGTGAGTTTTCTTTTATTTTGCATTCCCAATTCCTGGTTGAATTCTTTACAGGGTAATACTGTGTACTCCTAAACTACACGCGACAAATAATTCAACAACATAAACAATGCCTTATAAGTCGCTAAGGAAGTTTTCTCTAAATTGCCCAATTAAAATCTTTACATAATAAAATGGTTAAAATACTCTTACATCAAGCTATTCCTACGCTAAGAAACAATTCTCGAATAAATCGCTAGATAAATACGTAAATCTATACTATTGAACCTCTTGATTCATGAAAATCCTATCTCGATCAATCGTAGCTTCAGAAGATTGTCCTTCTTAATAAAGAATTATAAAATGAAACTACAATGCCCTATAAGATTTCCGTGCTAGGGATTTCACTCACTTTACCAGACTCTTTGCTCTCTAGAACATTAGAAATTGTCTCTTTTTTACACAGTTGTGTAGTTCTAGTCCTTTTTATTAAAACGCTGAATGTCACTTTTCAGTTGACATCACAACAATTAGGTAACGTGATCACACGGTATTCGACACAATTCTTCATTAAGCAAGCGCTGTTGCTATGAGAGTCCTTGCTCTGTTAAATTTCACGATATTTCTATTTTCGAGTCTTTTGCTCGGAAAGTGAAAGCATTTGAAGCCGATGGGTCGACAAATACGGTCTTTTGAAAGATACTGGTCTTTAAACTCTGTTTGAAACTATTTGGGGCTGAGTCGAGGCTCAGGTATGCCGGTCAACACTAAACCGTACTCCTTTAACTTGGCGTAGGGATCCTTAAATGCCAGAAAGGGGGCCTACTCGCGGAAACCAGAATTCTCCGTCTCGACAAGGGTTGGGAGTGGACTCCGCTCTTTTTTAGGAGATTTATGGTTCTTTATTGCAGCTCGGCATCGGCTGCATAAAATAATTATTGAATCTCAAAGGATCCTACTTACAAGTTAATAGGATGATGATATTCATAAATAATTTTCTCAAATACTTTCGTAAATATTAGGGATTTGGACCCCAGGTGATCGCACCTGTCTTTACAGTAATCGCTTTATTCGAGAAAAAGGGGCTCAATGGCCAGTGACACAATTGGCAGTATAATTGCGCAAAATCCTGACTATTTGTTCTTAAAAGGACTCAATGGCCAGTAACACAATAAATGATACAAGTACACAAAGCCTAGTGTCAATTACCGCCTTTCTATTTTATTAACCAGATGATCGAGCGGACTCGAGTCTGATTATAAATAGTGAACGAATAATTGCCACTTATATTTTATTGAGCCTATTCTGTTGACCGCTGTACGAGGTGGACCTCGCTCCGCTCGAGAATGAACCAATCGAATAAAATTCACCACACAAGTATGAAATATTCACTGAACACAATATAATTTCTTTTATTCTTTATTTATTAGTCACTCTGGACTCTCTGAAAGAAATGCATCTAGTGGGCGTCACAATACTCCGCATAAACTGTCCATGGAACGCTTGTGAAGTTGAATATTTTTATGATCGAGTACACAGAGTGCAGCTCTGCTCTGAGTCTAAAATATCGCACTTCGTTAGAAGGAACTAATAGCAAAACTTGGGGGTAATGATATTAAATTCCTCCCTCAAGACTGAAGGATTGTTATGGACCCAGGGGACGAGGTTGACCTATATATATATGTGTGTGTGTGTTGAATTGAATTAAAGTAAAAAAATTACATTGAATATTATTGAATATATTAATATAATATATTCAATATTGTTAAAACTAATGCTTCTAATGCTACTATTTTCTCAAATTGCTTGATAATGCAACTATTTTTTCACTTTGCCTTTAAACATATTTTCAAACATCTTTGCTGATTGGCTAAAATAACGTATCTGCCATATCACATTAGGTCAGGGAATTGAAAATTGGTTGAGTCTAAACGTTTGGACCTGGCAAGGGGAAGGGGGCATGGCTTGTATCCGTACGTACAGACATACTACCTTGAAGATAATGAAATTCTGTACGATTTCTGTCCCTAAAAGTGTTCAAGCTAAATTTTAGAAACAAACATTTTTCAATATTTAAATAAGTGATCTCCTAGGTGTAAGGTTGTTTTTATAAGGTCAGGGAAAATTAAAAATTCGGTTTTAGCGCAAACAAATACATAGGAAACCACTGTCAAATTTTCAGAAAAAAACCTCGCAAGCCTGTGTAATTTTGTAAAATTAAAAATTAAAAAATACAGTAAATCAGAACACTCTTTAGTAAAGCAAAAAACCAGTTAAATCATAGCCCTTATATCATTGTCGAAAACGTAACTACGTATCATGTAAACGAACAAAAAATTTCGATAATTGTCGTTCGGGAAAGCGGTTAGAATTAGCTTAAAAAGTTTCATACTATTATAATTTTTTCATATAGTTTTTGAATCATGAGTCTTAAGTCAAAATAGAAATAGCATACATTAATTTGCAGATAAGAGTCGAGGGATAAGCTGGAATAGAAAAGAGGGTATTGCAAAATATAGATAGAGAATTAATTTCCAAATTTTAATCAGTGGAATTTTGCTGCTAATCAGTGACATTTTTCAAGATTTCAATCAATGAAAATCTTCTGGGAGTCATGAAGAATAACATTCACGATTCAATGGAGTGAAGTGAAAATGTCAATCTTATTTTAACTAAGGAATCAATAAAAAGCGACTTTAATTTCTGTGAACTATTACTGATTGAGATTTTCAAAAATGTCTTATCACTAATTCTGAGTGAAATTCCACTACTTTAAATTTAGAGAGTATATTAATAAGGACATAAAATATTGACATAAATAGATTAGGAAGAGGCTGGAATAGGGAAGAAGGGATTAAAAAGGATAGGCATTTAAGGGCATGTCAAACTTACCGGATTCCTACATTAACGAATTTCTTTTTTTGTAAACTTACATCCACACAAAGCTAAATATCCAGTTAGAAATTCACGAAATTGAATAAAAGACACTAAGGAACGTTTGCATGGTCCTAAACTTCGAAGAATCAACAATTTTTTTTAAATACACGTTTTTTCATTTTTAAAATTTAGGACCATTCAAACTTTTATTAGTGCCTTTTTCAATTTCCCACATTTTTAACTTGATATATCATCTCGTGTGGACGTGAATATTGTTCCAAAAATGTTTCAGTAAGGAAGGGTAAGTTTGACATATGTCTTATACTTCATACTTACCTAGTGTGTATCAATCATTCATTACCGGGAGGGGGTGCCATTTCAGGAAATGGCATCCGCTCCCGGGAATATCACAGTATAGCTTCAGCTTTAAGTACGTCTCACGAACATGAGAAAGGTGGTTACTGTGTGCGATCGACTCAATACAACGCGACGGTCCGACCAAAGCTTCGCGCATCTTAAGCGCACGGACTGACCCAAGGATGACCGCCTTCTGCATTCTATCCGCAAATGTCCGGGTGTTTTGTTGACACGCGAGGATGCTCTTCACGGTACTAACCAGTGAATTCTTTGCAGCACCGACAGCACCGACGATAAGGACGACCAGCTTAACTGATATTCTGGGCACAGTTATCGCAACTCCCTTATAAGGTCTTTATACCTCTCTCTCTATTCTTTCTCCTTGACTGTGCTATTGTCGGCTGGTGCCAAAAATTTGATGACAAAGTTCGGTTTTTGAAGTCAAGGAGAAATATGTCAGGTCTCGAGTTAGGATGCCCAATAAAAATTTGAATTTTTGAATTTTGCAAACGCTATCCCCTAAATTTGTTCCTTTTGCGTGAAACACGCGGGTTTTCGAGCGTGTGAAACGAGCTGGATATTGCTGTTTGTTGACGGGGAAAAAAAGTGGAAAAAACTCCTGATGCCGTAACGCCGTGACAACTACAAGATTTTCCGTCGGAGGCAGCACGTTCGAGTTGTTTTCCATCTGTCACGAGTATTTTTTCCTGTCACGTATTTTTCTTCCCAGTTATTTTCTCTGATCGACAAACGGTAATGTCTGCCCCACTTCACATAACGCGAATCCGCGATTTTCTACCATGCGTTAAAGAAAAAATCGTATGCACCACGGGATAAAGCAGGCGAATTTTATCCCTGGGTGCATAATATACTCCTCGAAAGTATTTGCTATTAATTGAGGAATAAGCCCTAAATTGTATGAAACAAAAGAAATTTTTTTGAATATGTTATCGGGCTTAGAAATCGGAAATGTGTCATTTCATTACAATTAATGGTCTGAAATGGCCCCTGAACATTTTTTTTCTAGAATAATAAGCACAGGATTTCTTCCAAAGTATAAAAAGAATATTGTCCATGATGAGAAAATTTTAAATATTTATACCGGGTGATAGACAAAAATCTTGAATTACCGTACTTTAAAATGTATTTTTAGCTATCATTTACCTTGAAACCCAGCTAAGAATTCTTTCAGGTTCCTTCACGAAGTGAATTGAGGCATGGGTTCATGTACAGGAACTGTTCAGGATCCTGTACATGAACCTGCATAAGAACTAATTCACTAGGGTACGCTAGTGGCTTGGCTCTCTCACTAGAGAGTTGGATCTTCAAGGGAATAGAAGGAAAGCATCTTTATAGCTGTAAGCGATTCTCGGATTCTGTGTTTTTTTTGCCGCTTGCGGGCTTTTTTTCTACACACGTAAAACGTCACTTTAACTTCCTGTCACTTCAAATTTCTCTCAGATTGTTCAGCAAAAAATCAGATTGTCCAAACAGGTAACGCACAACAACTTCTTCCATTCTGATCATTCTTCAGGGAGATCACCAATCGTAAGTTCGCGACTGGGGCGGCGAAGCCGCGCCATCCGCCTACTCGTGTGCATTGGTTCTCACAGGAAGAGGCGATGGTTGGGGCCCCCTTTCCCTATTTTTTTTATCTGTAAGCGACATAAGTTTTTGAGATGGCTCTCTCTCTGAAGGACCCTATGTGCAATTCTGTACAGGAACCCGTGCCTCAATTTACTTTGCAAAGGAACCTGTACACCCGAGAGCATAAATATTCCCCTCTAAGCAACTTCACACTAGACCGTCTCTCTCCATCTAGCCAAAATCAACTGTCGTTGGCTAGAGGGAGAGAGATAGTATAGTGTAAAGTTGCTTAGAGGGAAGAATTTCTGCTCTTGAGTGTACATAAAGATGTACAGGATCTCCCGAGGTTCCTGTACAGCAATTTTTAGCTGGAAAGGATGTAAGCTAGTTAATTAATGCCAATTTTCGTGCAATTCTGCGTTTTTATAAGTTTCGATAAGTTTTGCTTCCTGATTTCATTAAATTTGAAACTGCTGAAAATCAGACTTGGTATCAATAAGAATAGGAGGTGTGCCTTGTGCAGTAGGGTAAAATTATATACCTCACATGTGAAAATGATAATCGAATTAAAATAATACAAGCAAAAGAGTTTAACTTTTAAGCTTTTTTTGCTTGTATTATTTTAATTCGATTAATGTATATAATTTTACCCTATTAAAGCACGCGGAGAAAATTTGTTCAGTAACCGTTACAATAAACTTGGTCAAAAGTCGGACAGAGCGGTATTTCAGTAGATTACCGTATCCAGCATTATAACAGAAATTACTTAAGAATCTACTGAGCCAGATAGGAATTTATGAGAAACGATAGAAGCATCTCTTGAAAGCATATTAAGCAATACTATTTGCAGCGTTCAATCGCTCACCGAAATGCAGAAACGCTTATGATTTGGATTGCACCATGTACAAACGCTCAAGAGCGCGTACTGAAAATGCACGAACGATATTCATAGCAAATTGAGAAATTTACAATACGCAAAGAGCGCGTGCCGAAAATGCATGAAGAGTTACGACAAAAAAAAACACTATCGCTATTCTATTATGTATAAGTCGCATTCCTACCTCAACAAACTCACATGTACATACATTCAGACATAAACATTTGAAACAGTAGTAACTTACGAAGTTAATTGTTAACTATATTAGACGCACACATAAATAACTCATCACTAATACACTCAACATTATATTGCTATAACTGACGAATCGCATGCAGGACGCTGGGAGTAAAGATTCGAACGGTCCGTATGTACTAACTAGGCAAAATTCCACCGCTTTTGGATTGAGTATTTTTCTAATAACTCGAGAATGAAAAATTGTAAAGTAATAGAAGAAAATGAAAAAAATCCGTTGTTTACGAAGGACAATGTCCGGTCAATTTCATTAAAGAATATCTATGTGATTTATTGTTGTTTTTCCAACTTTTTCATTAGCGCTTCAGTCTGGGTTTTACAGTTCGAATTTTTTATATTTTAGAAATACCTGTTTACAAATGCATATATAAACATGAATCCTGTTATTCTGTGGTATTTCAAAACGAAAAAAATTTTTTTTAAACAACCAATAATATTTCTTATCTAAGATTTTTCGTAAGTTTATTTATCGAACTTTGATGTACTAACGCATTTATACAGATTTGTTTAATAAAAACAGGTAATTAGGTTTTGATTTAGAGCGGAATGAGCCGAGTTTATGGAGCGGGATGAGACGCTTTTTTCTGTCTTGCTTATCACTTTCTAACCTCGTTATGTAGTCGTTTCAAATGCAGATTTCGAAAATGAAATGTTCAATGGTGAGAACTTACAGAAGAAAAACTGACAGACAGTCGTGGCCAGAAAAATCTATGACTGCGGCTGTAAAATCGGTCTTACAAAAAAATTCTAGCGTTAGAACAGCTGCAATTGTTCACCAAGTTCCAAGAGCAACTTGAGCTTGTAAAATTATAAAATGCTGGCAAAAAGATGTTACGGTGGAAAACTCATGCAAAAACTGTGAGTAAATACAAGTATATGTATATATAATTTATAAAATGAAGCCTGTCTTTCAAATTATAAGTCTTAGTTGTTATACGATTTACAGCTGAGTTTTATCTATGAATTTGAGGTGCTTTTGGAATAAATTTTTCAACATATTCAAGACGAAATTTCCACTTTTTTTTGCTACTGGTGATATGCAAAATTCTTCTAAAATTTATATCTAAAATTATTTCTTCAAATTTTGCAGAAAAAGTAACATTATGGTTTTTTAGGTGTGAAATTTATAAAAAAAGTTCATGAATTATTTTCAACGAATTGTGAAAATATATTAAAATTGCAAAGTTTCAAAGGATTCTGATTGAATTACTTGAAATTATAAAAATTATATAATATGAGAACAAAAATTTATTAGATTTAGAATCAAAATTTTCATAATTCAATTTTTGATAAGTTAATAATTTACTGTTTTCTTGAATAGGTATTCACAAGTTAGTTTTGTCATTTCAATCATGATTTATCATCGACCATATATGTTTAACAATTTAAATTTATAATGTAGAATTATAGAAGATCAGTGTATGTTAATTTTCTGCCTTCAGTTATAATATTTAAAACAAGATTGTAAAATATAATGTTAATGTTTGGTATTTTATTGCAGGATTGAGAGTTTCAACCGTTTTTTCTCAAGAGTAAGAAAATAATATCAGCAAATATCTAACATCCATGGAGGAAAAGATGTACGGCTTAAAATCATTGGATGTCAGAGCAATAGCTTTTCAATTGGCAAAAAAGCTCCAACTCAAGAACAATTTCAATCAAGAAAATATACAATTGGCACAAGACTGGTTCAATAATTTCATGAAGAGGCATCCCGAGTTATCTATTCGGAAACCAGAAGCAACATCAACCGCAAGAGCAAAAGGTTTTAATAAGAAAACTTCTGGCAAATTCTACAGTCTTTTGCGCACGATTATTGAAAAATATAATCTAACGGCTAGATTCATTTGAAACTTTGACGAGACTAGAGTGACCATAGTTCCAAAAAGCCTCTCAAGAATTATTGCTTTCAAGGGAAACCATCAGGTAGGGTACCTCACGTCAGTCGAACGTGGGTCTTTGGTGACGGCAGAAGTTTGTTTTTCTGCTAGCGGGCAATATATGCCTCTCATGTTGATTTTTCCACGCAAACGCGCAAATCCAGAATTTTCGGAAGGAACACCAGGTGGTGCGTGGGCTGAATTCAGTCCCAGTGAATGGATCAACGGCGATATTTTTTATTGCATGGCTTAAGAGGTTTCTTTGAGTACACTGGCTGCAGCACAGATAGACCTGTGCTTCTGCTCTTGCATGGACGCGCATCACATGTTAAAAATATTGATGTGATCAATTTAGAAGAGGCAAATGGCGTTTTAATCATGTGCTTCCCACCGCACTGCAAGCATCGGATGTAGCCACTGGATGTTGGATTCATGAAGCCATTGAGTACGTACTACACCAAAGAAGTACAAAAATGGCTTAGATTACATCCTGGACAAGCAGTCAACTTGAAATAAGTTTATTCCCTCATCGAAAAGGCTTTCGACGAAGTTGCTACAATATCGACAGTAAAAAGCGCTTTCGAGAAGACAGGGATTTGGCCTTTTGATCCGGAAGTATTTACGGATTCAAACTTCGCTCCTACTTCTGTCTTTCAAGAAGTTGAAAAGAATGTCAGTCAACTTTCAGCTGGCACTATCACCCAATGATTCACTTCCAAAGATGCTAGGCAGTCTTCATTTTTATAGCTTATTGATGAAGTCAGACAGGAAATTGATGCACAAACGTCTGCTGTTACTGAAAAGGGTCGAAAAAGAAGAGAATGCAGAAGAATGTGAATCAAAAGATTTGGACAGAAGTTTGCTAATGCGACTCGGAGACATTCAAGTTTTAGGAGATTCGGCCATTATGTAAAACGCAGAGGATGGAGTTTCTCGTTTGAAAGTCTTGATGGACCAAACCTGTAACAACATAATAGGCATAGATCTCCCTTTGAGCAACATAGATGATTTAGATTCCACTAACATGAAAGTCTCAGGACGAGCAGAAGCTGCTTTGGAGAGCCTCTTGGTACCGTCGTGTAAAAGTGAGTTGGCTAAGTCACCTCGGAAAGCCCTACGTTAAACGACGAGAAAAAATCAAACTGCTGTTAAGAGTCCTAAACCAAGAGGACGCAAACCGGCAAGGACGGCGATAATCACATCAACTGAGTAAAAGAAAGAGCTCTTAAAAAGCGAAGAAAAAGCAAAGCCAAAGCGTCAACCACAAAAGAGGAAGTAGACAACGAGTCAACAAGCAACGGCTGCTAACAACGTGTTGGTTCAAATTTCTTTGCAGTTTTCAAACTACTCACAATTCTTCCCGATGTTCACATACCCAGGAATGATGATGCATCAAGCTATCACCATGGCAGGTCAAATGCCAGTTCAGATGCCAGTTCAGATGCCAGTTCAAATGCCAAAGCAATGACCGATGCAACTTCCACTGAACGCTCCAATGCAGGATTTCGTTATGCAGCAGGTGCAATCTCAATCTAACCCTATTCAGGGCTAAGAATTTAAATTTAGTTACGTAGCTAGTACAAACTTGGATTGAGTACAGAGTACTTATTTGTTAAATAGTTTCTCTTTTAATGTTTGAAGTATTCTTCAATTTTATTTTAAAAACACTTTATCGTTCGTTTTAAACTTATTCTTGAAACGTATCGGTAAATTATACTACTGAGATATGATAGAAGAAATCAAAGATTCGTTTCGTGTTCAAACTTGAAAAAAGTTTAAATCTTCAGGACTGTGACGAAACTTTGAGAGTTCAAGGATGATAGGAGGTTAAAAATCCTATTTCATGAAATGCTGAATAAAACAATTGTGTGTGAAAATGATACTGATCCCAGTAGAACCGCGCTGAATCACACGCATGCCCACGCCTCATAACCGTGAGATGAGTGATCACATGGTACGGTAGAATCACGATGAAGGGACGGCGAAATTCTCGTGAGCTTTAAGGTCACTTGCAGTAAATTTTGCACAACTTGTTTTCGACAATTGACTCTATCTCTCTGGGAGCGTTCGGCAGGGCAGGGTCGCGGTTAACACCGTAAGAGCGACAAAGATGGTAACAAAGCACTTTTAGGACCGCATTGTGTCTGTGGAAATACGTCGTTTCCGCGTTAGTGGGACACACGGATAGTATGTATCGTAGGTGCTCAGAATGTGCATGACACGCTGTGTACCTGCCACGCAAAAAATAAAACCCTCTGCGCCTGAATTAAGTCCGGATGATTTTAGAAAAGCAAACGTTAACTCCATCGACAAGGAATGTTCTTTTACATTTCTGTGGAAGTTTCCATGCATTTTGTTGTGAATCTGTTCGAGGAAGTTGTTCACCTCTGCTTTTTTTACTCAGGCTTTTGAAAGTGAGGAATCTAGATGGAGTAATGCTAATGAAGTGATCCGCACTTCTGATGTTAATATCCAGGCCAAGGTTCTCGGCCGCCTGCTCCGCGGCTATATAGGGGAACGCTCCTATGCCAATCTCGTGGTTCCTGATCACTTTCAGGGTGAGGATCTCTTCCATTTGCCACGATGTGAGCTGTATCCAAGATGATTCGGTCATAAAGACACTGGATATTTGGGAGTCCGCGCCCGCCTTTACGGCGTGGGATGTGTAAGCGCGGAACGGACGAGTACAAATATGCAAACTCTTCTGCATATACATGATCTTACGTGTGGCGAAATCGAGTGCCCTGAGCTTGTGCTTTGTCCATGAATCTACCCCAAATGAATAAAGTAGAACCGGGACGGCACTGATGTTATATCCTGAATGTGGCTCTCTGGCACGCCTAGGTATGGGTAAGTCTCTGCAGCGCCAAGATGTCTAATAGCTCTCCTACTCCTCCTACTCCTCCTACTCCTATAAAGTATATGAGTGACCTCATTCTCACGATTACTCGATCCACCGGAGAGGTACCCATGAGAATTGTGTAGTGCGAGAGATAGTGGCAAAAGTGTGATGCAAAAGAGAAGAGGGCTCATGGTGTCACCCCGAAAGACGCCCCTCTGGATGATGACGCTGCTAGTTGTCGAACGATGTTTCCCAAAGGAGATAGTAAATCTGGTTTTCCAAAACGAGGGCGTCATATAGTAAGCGTTTTACGGTAAGGGTCCAAAAGTTCACTCACAAACTGAGGATCCATAATCACACATTGATGAAGTCAAACCTGCTGACTATCAAGCAGCACATTGTTGACAAAATACGAGTGTTATCTGACGTTAGGAGGAGAATACAGAAGATGGAGGGATGGTTCAGGGAGAATCAACAGTTTCTCGCTGACCCATCGCGCCTCTTCAGCGATCCCCCTGTTTCTGTCAATAATCCGCCTACGTCCAAGAAGGGAGAGACTTCTTGGAGAAAGATTTACGAAATTTAACACTCATTGCATGAATACACTGAGAACATCATGCGTTTCAAGGAGCTGTGTAGCAACCTCGTAATGTCCGAGAAACAGTGTCCACCAATTACTACCGAAGAGGTGAAGAAAACACTGAGGGGCACGAAGAACTGCTCGACTGCTGGACCGGATGGTATCAAGAACGTCTGCTGGAAAAAGTTTACTTGTACACACCAACAGTTGGCCTGGGTCTTCACCTCATATTCAAAGTCGAAGACGCCCATTCCGTAGTGGCCGGAGCTAGGACCCTGCAGTAGTTTGACCAATTTTTTAATATATATATATATATATATCGTGAATTTCAACGGTGTTTCGTCGAGATTCTGACTTCTATATTGTCAGAAACTCTTTTTTGAGATGAGATCTTTTTAAGATCTTTCACCTTTTTTATTGTTTTTTTAAAAATCTTTTATGAGCACAAAATACAGGAAAAATAATCTTCTGAAAAGTAATAAATAGTTAGCGTGTCTCATCTTGCTCTAATACGTGTTTCTTCTCGCCCCATAGCTAGGCGAGATGAGACATGTGCACAGTTTGTAATTTTCATATTTTAGAGGTACTTACTATTTTTTGAACACTTCGTCCTTCATGAAATTGATACAAGAAGGTTCAAAGAATTTGAAGAACCGCTTACATTTTTGAAAAACTACTATCGCTTGCAAATATTTCACGGCAAATGATAACTGTACTCATCTCGCCCCGGTCTCCCCTATATATTCGTAACTCTGAAGATTTGAACCCTCGAAGACTGCTGACTCATCAGCTTCTAAACATAAGCCGAGAGTGCGTAAATACAGGTGGCTGTCGAGGCCGAACAATATACTATCAACCCATGGTTCTACATAGATTAATTATAAAAAAAAGTTACGGTTAGATGAAGGTACAAAAACACGGTCAACAATGCAAATTTCACGTCAGTGAACTTTGACTTCCTCTATTTTGTTGAAAAATGAGTAAAAACGAGTCAAAAAATCAGGCGACTGCCTTGATATTTTCTTTAAAGGTAGGTATCATGAAAATTTCGAAATTTTAATAATTTTAGATGCCAGCGTTAATTGTAGACGAGGATGCGATCTCAGCTCCAAATTGCGATACAAAGCTCTGGTGAAGCTTGAGATAATTCAAATGATATCAGTATCAGTGTCAGGCCTAGGGTTACTGTTCGGCACGTTCTACCCGATGCCTGTAACTTGGAAAAAATGAAAAAAAGCAAAGGCGTAGGAAACGGATATTCACTTGGGAAAATGAGTTTCACGTTCCCAGGCGGAAAAGTTATGCATAGTGGGAAAAAATTATGTATAATTTTCATTTGTTTCATCCAAGTAGTGTATAAAAAAAATAAAAATTATACATAATTTTTTCCTCCATGCATAACTTTTTCGCCTGGGGTTGACAGTTTCATTCCAGAAAAAGAAGAAACTTCAAGAAAAAGAGAAGAGATATCATTGAAGATGAATGATCGCATAAGATGAAAGTAATTAAACTCTGGTTCTAGTTTCTTCAAGTGAATTTAACTTGTTGCGAATTTGAAAAATTTCAAATTTTCTAATCCACACTTTAATTTTAACTTCATTCTTTCCCGAACTCGATTATTTTTATTGGAATTCTCATGATTGGGAAAGATTTCTAATTGAAATTATTTTCAAAATAAATCATTTTTAAAGTTGACATTTTTGTATTAACAAAAGGCTCAAAAGGCTCAAAGGTTTAAATATTAACCGATTTCTAAATATTTTTCTGTCGTCAATTTATCTATTTGGTTATTTCGGCCCACCCTATCATTGAGCTGTTAGTTTAAATACCTATTTGTAGTGTTAAGAAAAAAATTGTGCATTTGATTCAAAAATAAGTAAGAAAATTGAGGTAAATGTTTATAATAACAAACTGCAATAAAAAAATTAATTTCTTCATCTGCCATTTTCTTAATAACGAACCGAAATATTTCCTACGCGTTTGGTAGTTCTAACATTGCACCCATAATTTTTAGGCATCTGGAAGAGGTACTGAATGGGGACCCTGGACCGAGCTGGACCGGACAATAATGGTTGGGATTCTATTAACGGTATCAGTTACATTTGCCGCTCCGAAGTGACAAACAAAAGACGTATAAAAAATAATTGCTAATAGGCAGTTATGTTATTATTTTGAAACTTTATTTCTTATATCATTGAATTATTTGAATTTTTTTAATTATCTCAAGCTTTAGCAGAGCTTTGTATCATAATTTTGAGCTGAGATCGTATTCTCCTCTGTAATTAACTCTGTCAGCTAAAATTATTAAAATTTCAGAATTTTCGTGATACGTACCTTTAAAGAAAATCTGAAGGTAGTCGCCTGATTTTTTTTACTCCTTTTTACTAATTTTTCAACAAAATAGAGCAAATAAAAGTTCACTGTCGTGAAATTTGCGTTGTTGACCGTGTTTTTGTACCTTCATCCAACTGTAACTTTTTTATAATTAGCCTATGACGAACCAAGAATGAAGAATTTGTGCCCATGACCTTTACAATGAAGTTTGTTTCGTTCTTTAACGATTTTTTTTTTCACTGACTTAATCTAACTTCTGTAGAGAGGTCAACATTTTTGAAACCTATAGGAGGTTTTATAAATCTTTTAGCCACTCTCCAGACGAACTCAAACCACACACACACACACTCCCGCGTGGTCGCGAGATTGTATGCGGGCAATCTCAGTTGCCAGTTCTCAGATTTGTCGGCCAGCTTGTGAGTTCTCTGAGAATTTTTTTCCAATCAATCGTGCTCATTCTCAGATGCGATGGTAAATCTGGTTTTTCAGAGGGGTATTAGTCTTTGTATGCAACCAACTATACCCGGATGCACCTTCAAGCTTCCTAACAGACAAATGATGAGTCTGTGGGAGGTTCTTCTTCTTTTTCTCGCTTTATATTGGTTATTGGTCTCTTGCCGTGCATTCGACCATCCACAGGTTTGAAAAATCACATAGATGCGGGCTAGTGCCACACCCTCCAGAAAGTTGAATGTGTATATAGTTGGCTTAGGAGCCATCCAGATGGAGATAGTTACAGGTTGTTGGTACAGCTCTTGTGGCGCAAAAGTTTGAATGCTGCTCGTTGATATGTTTCAGGTTAGCTAGGTAGAGGGTGTTAGGTCGGAGTGATATTTCCAGATAGAAACATAGATAGGGTATTTATAAGGGGCATTTAAGAATAGCACAAGTAAAATTAAATAGATACGTCAAAATGCACATTTTAATGTTCGCGGTAGACGGACGAGACTTCAAAATACCTATTGCGCATGTCAACGCAAATATTTAGCTCAACGCTCATAATACCATATATTAATTGTCTATCATAATTACGCCAATCAGCGTACGTCATTCTAATTATGTGGATCCTTTCCAAGAATTATTGCGCGAGTCAAATCATTGGAATTGGACGCCTGATCACACGCGCGCATTTGAAGAACTAAAGCGAAATTTCAGGGATTGTATAATACTCAGTCATATAATTCCAGACGACCCTTTCGAATTGCAAACCGATGCCTCCAACCTCGGGATTAGTGGTATCTTGTACCAGGTTGATGAAGAAAATAACCACCATATTATTTCATTGCTCAGTCGGTGTTTAAATGCAGCCGAGCTTAATTATACGACCACTGAAAAAGAACTCTTGGCAATCATCTACGCGATAATTAAATTGCGGATATATTTACTTGGCAGAAAAATTGAGATCATTACCGATCATAAGGGTTTGACCTTCTTAAATACAACCTTGTACCTAAATTCACGTTTAATTCGCTGGAGTATTGTTTTACAACAGTATGATTTTATCATTAAATATTACACCGGTCGTGACAATATTGTAGCCGACTTTTTTAGTCGTAATCCAAGGGGACGTTTCGAAAAAGTCGAGCCTGCTGAAATCTTCGTAAATTATCTTACGTCAGATATTTCAATAAACGCGCAAGAGAGTCATTGCCAATCCATCAATATAGAGAAGGAATTGTGGGGGGATTTCAAGAATCTTAAATTCAAACAAAACCACGATCCCGATCTTCAATCTATCAGGGTAAAAGTTGAGTCAGATCAATATAAAAATAATTATAAAATCCATAAGGGAATCCTTTTTCATTTTGACAAAATTCGTTCGACGTGGCAAATTGTCATTCCTATTTCGCTACAGACAAAGCTTGTCGATCACATTCATTCGAAACTGGGTCACTCAGGCGTTTACAATACAACGATGTACATTCGACAATTTTATTTTTGGTCCTCCATGAATAAAGAAATCAAAATTCGTTCTCTCTTGCGATCTATGTCAGAGAGTAAGGAGCTCGAACACAGTGATTAAGGGTGAATTTCGTTTGATCCATTCGGAAAAGCCAGGGGACCTCGTCACGGTCGATTTCTGTGGTTCGTTGCCTCGTTCGGTGGGGGGTGTTCAATGCATCTTTGTTTTATTAGACGCATTTTCAAAATATGTCAAAATATACCCGATTAAGAGAGCCATATCGATCACTGCTATAAGAAAGCTGTTGATTTCATATATACCAGAAATGGGTAAGCCAAACCGGATTCTTGCTGATAATGGAACGCAGTTTACTTCTCCTGCATGGGGTGATAAATTGCGTGAATCTGGAATTCAGGCAGCTTATACATCGGTTCGGCACCCGCAAAGTAATCCAACTGAACGCGTTATGAGAGAATTAGGCCGACTATTCAGGACACTCTGCTCGGAATCACATGCGGGTTGGGCGAAACATATTTCGGGTATCGAATTCTTTCTAAATATCCCGACACATTGTTCTACAGGGTTTTCTCCATACGAATTGCATTTTGGAATTAAGCGCACGAGTGAAATACAGAAAATAAATGATTTTCCTGGTAATGCGGACCTCTCTCATTACGCCAAAATCATGTTAGCTAAAGAACGAATTCATAAAAATGTTGAATATCGAAAAAAAGTTCAGGGGGATGCGTCCGTTGTCCAGCTCAATGTTGGTGATTTGGTATTGCTTAAGGTTCCACACCAATCAAAAGCAATTGATAAACTTAGTCAAAAAATTTTTCATTTGTATTTTGGCCTATATAAAATCTCTAAATCCTATGATAATAATGCATATGAACTGATTCATCCTAGTAACTCAAAATCATTAAAGGGACATTTTAACCGATGTAGTTTAAAAAAATATATCCAGAGGTAGAACCAGTATTTTATTGAATAGAGTATCGACATCTACCTGCGATAATTCTAAAAAAAAAAGGATGACTGGAATAAATCATTGTCACTATCGACATATTGTATTCTGCGTGATTAAGTAGAGTTAAGTGTGTTTGAATTTTAGGTAATTAGAATATCATATTTGTAATCGTGATGAGAGCTGACTTCACTAGAGTATATCATAGTTATAAAGCATTGTGCAGTATATTATGTGATGCTGAATTTGACGTAAGGCGTATTGGACGAATTCCCCTAATGGGATACATCAAAAGGGGGATGATGTAACAAAATGCACATTTTAATGTTTGCGGTAGACGGACGAGACTTCAAAATACCTATTGCTCATGTCAACGCAAATATTTAGCGCAACGCTCATAATATACGAGTATTAATTGTTAATCATAATTACGCCAATCAGCGTGCGTACTGTCCAGTGACAAGAGAAATGGGCGGCATAGTAGAAAAGGCGGCGTTCGTCAGAAGACATATCGTTACTGAAAGCCGTGAATGTAATATCCGTTTGTGGGCTATCCGCCAATTTTATATGCCACGTTTAATTGAGTGAGTTTATTTGGCCACCAAAAAGGTTAATACACCATACAATAAATTTCTGAAGTGTGTGAGTTAAGAGTTTAAGTGATAGGACGCGATTTTAAAAGAAACTTCGAAAGTATGTTTCAGCGTGGCGTTTTATTCAATTTCAATGAGTAGCACTGTCCGTTCTTTCTACTAATTCAATCACAACGCCAGAAGCTGTAACTATTTGATACGTCATGAAATTCTTGTTCTGGTTGCCTGCACAATTGTTAAGGAAATCGGAAAATTACCAACAACTGTGAATTTGACTCTGATTACGCTTCTCGTGGCGATTTCCCGCCCATATTA
>JAUMHM010000083.1:54808199-54823902 GCA_032362435.1 Melikaiella ostensackeni
AAAATCGAGCGCAAAGCGCGAATATTATGATGAGAATGTATTCCTTAAGGCCAATAGAGCCTTAAGTAAATAACTTTCTCTTTCTCATTTCAAATTAAAAACAAATTGCGTAATTTGCACTTGATGAACATATAACATCGAGCGCGAAGCGCGACGATCGCATCGCGCACCCCAGGCGCGCTCAAACTTGCGAGCGAAGCGCGCGACGAGAATGTGCCCGCCAAGCGGCCAGATTTTTTATTTTCTTTTTCTTCAAATTGCGATTCGTTTGTGGCAGTACTAGAATGCAAAATATCGACGAAATTATATGAATGTGTTCCATTCGCGTTCCTCTGAAGCACCTTTTCCGCACCTCGCGAAAACAAATTTCTGAGAATATAAATTTCACTCCACTCTAATCTAGTTCAAGCTGATGATACGCGTTTGTCAGGTCCAAAATAGAAAAGTACTTTGCGTCTTATAATTTTGTCATTATTGAATTAAATGTAGACAGTGGGTAGTTCTCTTGCTAAATGGCTTCATTTGCTCTATGTGTGTCTATGCCTATGTATATCTTTAGATCCTCATTTCACATGAAGGTCTGAAGGTAACTACTATCGGTGATATCCAAGCACTAGGTTGAGTAACTCGTTCGATAATGTCAAGTTGCAGAACTTCATTTAGTTTATCCTCAACTTGCTTTACAGAAAGATCTATGACCATCTTCACCAAAACATCTTTTATTTCTGGAAACGATTTTATGCTTTTCAGTCTATTCACATCCAGTCCCAGTTTCACTATTCCAAATTGTTTGGCTGACGTCTTTTCATTTAGTAAGATGCCTCCTCCACGTAAAATGGTGTGATAGTTTGTTTTTAACCTGGTAAGGTGATTGTAGATACGAATTCACCAATCCTTGCCTATTATTACATTTGCTTCAAATCCTAAATCAATAAGTGCTGTTAAAGGCATTCCGCTAACTAGGCACTTGATTAGCTCATCAGGGAATCTCTCATAAGTTTGTTTTTGTGAGTTATTAATTCTGATACAATCAAAGTCCTGAATACCATCCTGTGCCTCAGGTTCTGGATCTTCTGCGCCATTGAAATTGATTTCCGATTTGAAAAGTTTTCGATTCTGCTAGGCTGGTCTCGAAAATATATTTTTTTATTCGGATGACGCGTTTTACAATATGCAGCAAAATGACACAATAAAACACATTTGTGACATTTTCCATCCTTTGCTGGGCACTTATATGACCGGCTCGTCCACGGCTCAGACATTGAACAAATTATTCATTGTTTTGCACTCCTACTTTGTTTATTGTGGTTGATGTGTCTGACGGTGTACTTGGCCCAGCTTAATTTGCATTAACAGTCGTCGATTGATTTATTATTTCTTCATATGCCTGACACAATCCAATGATTTCATGTAATGTTCCTTCTTTTTCGAGGATCTTCTTCAATTCTAATAGGGACCAATCATCAATGATTTTGTCTGTCATGTTTATCTTCGTAGCTTTCGTGGCTTTCATTAATACTAAAAAAAAACTGAATCATCTGATGAAGAAAGAGAAGACTGTGATGATAATACAAGCTCAAATGAATTTAAAGATTGTGAGGATTTTCTATTTTAATTTGAACAGAGTATTTTTATTCATAATTTAAAATAAAATAATAATTTATATACATGCTTGAACTTTGAAACAAGGGACTCAAAAAGCCATTATTAGTATTAGGTATTAAATTAACCTTTTTAAACTTTAAAATTTTTACGACATATGAAAAATCACCATCCTAAACAACGTTTCTGAAATGGATTTAATGAAATTGTACAGTCATATTTAGAATGTGTTGGCTGCCATATTGGGTCCGCCATTTTCTTTTTTGTTACTTGGACAAAAAATTTAGAATAAGGGATCTAACAAAATATTTAAAACATAAATTTCATGTGAATCGGATAACTTTTCGACTTTTGATCACCTTCTTGTCCATCTGAACCACTGTGCGGCGCACAGTGGACCTTTTTTGAAATTCTGTCTCAGAATTCTAGAACTTTGGATCGCAATGACCTAGAGGGATATTTTTTTTTTTAAGAAAAAACCTTTTCAAATATAGGAAAATTATCGATAAAGTCAAAAAAACATTTCTAGCCTTGAGAATCTATGTTAAAGATGGAATTTTTGAGAAAAAAAATCGTTTATTAAATACCAAAAACGCTTAGATTTTACATTTCATGTGCTACACATGTTTTTATATAGATTTTTGCATGCCCAATCCGATTCTGACATGTAAATTTCTAGGAAAAATAATGCAAAAGTGGTTCGGAGAGTTTCGATCCGCTATTTTAAACTTTTTAATTTTTCAGCGACTCAAAAAAAGCAATTTTTTAGTCAAATCGGTGTTTTGCACAATTTTGGTCCGCCATATTGAATCCACCATTTTTAATTTTTTAATTTTGATCCTGGATTTAAAATCAACGACCCGGAAAACCCCCCGAGTAGCATTCTTTAGTCAAATCGGTTTCCTCGAACAATTTTGGTTCGCCATATTGGATCCGCCATTTTACATTTTTAAATTTTGACCTTGGATTTTAATCAGCGACCAGAAAAACCTACATAAGATTAAATCAGTAGAACACAAGTTGAAACAAATTAACATTCTAGTTTCTAATTTAACAATCAGATAATATTAATTATATAACCACGAAAATTTTTTCCCATTTTCAGTCAAATCAATGTTGTTCTATAATTTTGGCCCGCCATATTGAACCCGCCATTTTGAACTTTTAAATTTTGACCCTGGATTTAAAATCAGCGACCCGAAAAACCCCCGAGTAGCATTCCTTAGTCAAATCGGTTTCCTTTTACAATTTTGGTCTACCATATTGTCTCCGCCTTTTCGGATTTTGTCTTACAACGACTTACATGTCAGATTCGGATTGGGCATGCGAAAATCTATGTAAAAATATGTGTAGCACATGAAATTTGAAATCTAAGCGTTTTTGGTATTCAATGAACGATTTTTTTGTCAAAAATTCCATCTTCAACATAGATTTTTAAGGTCAGAATTTTTTTTTACTTTCTCCATAATTTTCCTATATTCGGAAAGGTTTTTTCTTCAATTTGAAAAAAATATCCCTCTAGGTAATTCCGATCCAAAGTTCTACGATTCTGAGATAGAATTTCAAAAAGGGTCCACTGTGCGGCGTCTCGCCCCCATCCATCACGGGTTCTCATATAAAATAACTAAATAAATTCAGATAACTAAACGTTTTACTTGATTTAAATGAACACATTCTTTGAAATTAATATATTCTAGATTCGCTCGTTCACCTCAACAATTTTTTCCCCGTGTGTCGCAAATCATTTTGATTATCAACTTTAGTTCAAGATGATCTACCTTTGCGAATCAAACAATCAAACCCAGAGACTTATGGCAGCAATTGCTGCTACTTATCACTGAAACAGGATGCATTTAAGTTTGAATTATTAATATCCGGAAATATAGTGGAGTATAATAGTATACTATCGACTTTTTCAGATACTTTTGATGAAAAAATGTAATTTTTCAATATTTGTAAAATCTTACTTATATGAATTGGAGAAGATAATGCGTCGCGTAATCATTTCAGAGAAATTAAGAAGCACTAAATAAACTGCATGACTCATATGCTGAAATTGCTACAATTGAGTCAACGGCTCAATCACTTTTCTGGTTGCAAAACATAGGAAAATAGATTAAAGAGATAAGGCGAATTCACTGAAGAGAAAGACAACCCGAACAATAATTTAATTGACGCGTCGAAATAGCTCGATAAACCGTGGCGAAGAGTACACACGGATTTCATATGTCGCTCTCAAGTGCACACCTTTCACTTATTAATAGATGTTTACATAGTATTCTTGTTGAAGCCTACAACGGCAACTAAGACGATATATGGTAAGTATTTCAAGAAGTTTTTTCGCAGTTTGGCATTCCACTTCAAATAGTTAGCGACAATGCTTTGTTGCAATGTTCCTCGAATCGCGAGCAGTATATGTACAAATTATTCAAAGATATAAGGAATTAAGCAAACGTTCTCAGCAGTTAAACATTGGGCGTCGAATAGAGCGGTCGAGAATTTTGTACAAAGGCTTAAGAGTAAAGATCTTTCTGAAGAAAGGAAAACCTGTACAAACTGCGATAGATATGATATTACTAGAATATAGAACTTCAAAACATCATACAATAGATTCAGCTTCAGCAAAACTAATGCTAGGTTGAGGAGTAAGAACTAAGTTTGAATTTTTGCGTCCTGATGTACAAATGAAACAAGGCTTAGAATCGGATATGCAAATCCGAAATTCTAGAGGAATGAGAGTAGTTTAATTTGTAGAGAATGAGGTGGCCTGGGCAAAATACTTAAGGAAGAATGCACTCTTATGGGTTTAAGGTATAATCAAACGACAGCTAGGGCTAGTGACGTATGAAGTCAAACTCGAGTCGAAAGAAATTGTCAAACGACACATAGATCAGCTAAAGAGAAAATATGGTAAAGATCAACCTAGGGTCTCATGAGGAACCCAAAGAGCAGGATCAAACTGACTTCTGCCATCAGGGAAATTGTCGGGATGGGGAGGGGGGAAGCGTTCGCGAGCTCGTTCCCCGTATCGAGGTAGAGATCTTTGACCTCGACATGACGACGGAGGAGGAGGAGATGAAGGATGTCCTAAGAAGACACTTCGGGGAGAGCATGACAGGAGATATGTGGATCAGCATGACGAAAAAAGCCTTCAGGGAAAGCCTGAAGGTCTACGTGGAGTTGAGTGAGGAGTTGGCGTCGAGGCTGCTTCAGACGGAACACCACAATATTGGGTGGGTGTCCTGAAGAGTAGGGACAAGGTCATCAGATGTTACCGCGATCAGGGCTACCTGGCAGCAAAGTGCGAGCGTTCCGACAGGTCCACCAGCAGCTAAAGGTGCGGCGATGAGTTAGATAATTAGTGATGGTTGGATTTCATCTTTTACTTCAGACAAGGGTTGCCTAATTCCAGCCATTGATTCAGGCAACACTTGATTAACTTCCTTGTTGGTAGAATCTTAAGTGATGTTTACCAGTCTCTGTAGTGATATCACTATAGGCTTGAACGTTTTATTCATCATACTTTTGTCAGCAGCTTTAGGCATCTTTAGGATTCGATGCTTCCACCGAATCGAATGGCTAGTGTTAACAATTTGACATAAAATATCCTTCTGCTTGCTGAAAGCCATGTTGAAGTGACTGCAGCTCAAACAGTGCGGACTAAGTGCTTTAGCTATATTTCTATTTACAGAAACAGAGTAGATGAGTCTTCATCATGCTTACCAGGGTAACGACTAGATTGAAGATCAACCTTCGTTTTAGTATGTTCTCAACCCAAGTAACTTTGTTGGCATCATCTTTTTTTTGATCCACTACCATTTAAGCACCACATCCAACTCCATTCAATGGCGATTCAAAGTTTATTCAACGTTGAATCAATTTATTTTAAGGCATTGAAATTGATTGAGACGGTTCATAAATCAATGTAATACTCAACTAGAAATAATGCGGAGTGAGTTAGAATAAGAAAAAATGGCTTTTAGTATTATAAATAAACTAATGAATGAAAGTAATTGTTTCGTGATTCGCAGTGATTAGCTATTTTAAATCTATAGCTTCTGTATGAAGTACTCGTATGACATACGAGATGTGGCTTTTAAAGAATCGGACTGAATTTTTTGCCGCTTGCTTGGAGCCTTAGCAACAACAAGCAGGATCTGATATTGATCTGAGTTCTAAGTAAGAGCGAAAGGGTTTGTAAAAAGTGTGGTCATTAGTTAAAAATAATCAAAATTGGGAGAGAAGGATTTCAAGGGTCGGAGTAGGGTCAGAAAAAGTGACGTGTTCCCATGCGAAGGGAGTGAAGCATGAGTGTGAGGGGTGGATGAGTGAGAAGGGACAGTGTTCTGAGTTCAGAGAGTTATAGTGAGTAGGTGAGTTTAAGTGATTGTCAGGGATATTAGGAGACGGATACAGACAGATGGCCGGTCACGAATAGCGAAGCGAGCGGTGATACTCAATATAGAAATAATGACGAGGAAAGCAGTGATGAGGCAGAGCTGTTCGTGACGTCAGGTAAGGGATTGTTGGCAAGACACGGTAGGAATTAGTCGACGTAGGCGAGGCAGTCTGACGAATTTTGCAAGACTAGTGAGTTCAAGCAGTGAGAAGGGGAAAGGTTATGAACCAGGTTATGGATGAACAGAGAAGAGGGAACAAGGCAAAAGAGAAGGGGAGAGGAAAATAATGAGAGTAGGAAGGAGGAGGCGGGGTCTTCGTTAGAGGAGAAAGATTGAGCTCAGCAACAAGAAGGAAAAAAGACAAAAGGAGAGGAGTGAGTGCGGCTTTCTAGAATGTGTCAGGGTTAAAAAAACAAAGGATTCAGGAAGGCTGTGGGAAAATGGGATGTGGTAATGCTGCGTCAAACGTGGGCAAATGAGAAGGACTGGAAAAGCTTGAAACGGATGTTGCCGAAGGTTTGGGGGAGGGGGGGGGGGAAGCAAGAAGCCTGGAAAGAAAACGAGAGGGGTAGAGCGATGGGTGGCATGGTGTCAGGGGTTTCAGGGGAACTGATGAGAGATGAGAGAACAAGCGAGAAAAGAGAAATGGTGAAGGGGTGACAGTGAGAAGAACAAAGCTAGGAAGAGACGAATTGGCTATCGTTTTTGTGCATGGGAGGAAAAAAAGAGAGGAAGCATGAAGAGTAATGAGGAAATGGATGAAAGAGAGGAATGAGGTGTTGGTATTGATAGGGGAGATTCAAATGCCTGGACAGGAGAGTGAGGAGGAGGGACATGGTATAAAGAAAGCGAGACGTTTAGAGGAAATTCGATACACAGAGAACTGGACATGAAGTATAAAATTTTTTTGAACCTTTTGGAAGAGAAGGGCTGTTTTATATGAAATGGGAATATGAAGTCAGATGAAGAAGGGGAAGTGACGTTTATAGACAGAGGAGACACGGTGAGGGATTACATTTCGGCAGAAGATGTATTAAGGAAGAGGATGGATAAAATGGTAGCATGTAATGAAATAGGCTCTGAGCACTTTCCGGTAATAGCGACAATAAAATTTTTAGGATAGAAGCGGCGTAGATGAATGAAGGGAGGGTGTGGAGGAAGGAAAGTGAAAATGTGTAGATGAAAAGAGGACAAGTTGAGAGAATTTAGGGAAAGAATGGAGAACGAGGAGGTCAGGAGCTCGGAAGGGTAAGACGTGGATACGCGCCTTGAAATACTAAAGAAACTAACAGAGATGATAAAAGAACACGTAATGCCAATATGAGAGAACACTAGAGACTGTTAAACGAGAAAAAGCAATTGGAGAAGAGTAGGTAGTAGAGCAAGCGTAATCTTAGCAATGAGGTCCTAAGTCTTAGCAGGGTCTTAGCAATGAGGAGAGAACTAGACTAGGAAATGATTATAGGGATTAGTCAATGAAAGCTAGGATAAAATTAAAGCGGAAGAAAATAATAAATGCGAAGTGATTTTGAAGGAAATAGGAAATTGTTTTGGAAAAGTCAAGACGATTAGGAAAGGAGGAGTTATTACAAGAGCTTCGCTCTGAGTTATTTGGAGTCAAGAATGCTGATGGTGAAATGATATGGGATACGTACAATGTGGAAGACCGTATGAGTGACTTTTCCAAGAAATGGTATCGAGGTTAAGCCATGGTGCATAACATCCTTGACACAGAAGAGGATACGTTAGACAATCCCGTTGTAGGTGGCGAAAGAAGAACCGATATCCGCGACATAATTTGAGAATGGTAAGGCTGCTGGTGTGGATGGTAGAGCCGCTGAAATGCTTGAGATCTGTGGCGGATATTCATTTTTGTGGCTGAGCGATTTTATGAAAATGTGTGCTGAGAACAGTGAAGTTCACCAAAATATTTATTGGTAAGTTCATGAAAATAACTGAAGAAAGCATCTGGCAAGTGCAATGTGGATTTATGCCAGGAAAGTCATGTACGGATCAGATATATAGCTCTAGATAGATCATAGGAAAAAGTTTGACAGTAAAAAAAAAGTTTTCTGTGCATTTGTTGATCTGGAAAAAGCTTTCGATGAGGTGGGTAGAACTAAACTAAAGAAAAATCGTGAAATCGAGGTATAACAGGTGGTAGAGGGTAGTGCAGAAGAGGCAGGGCCTACGATTATGAGATGGAAAGGCCAAAAGGGTAATCCAATGCAAGGTTCTTGAACTCATTCATAACGGGGATCGTAAGAGGAAACGGAAGCCCCGAAAACTCACTCATGCGCATAGTTTAAAGCAATTCTTACGCTAAAGCGATAGCTTTTGAGTAGATTTTATGGTAGTTTGAGGTACTCGTAGTATAAGTGTTTGCAAAGTAATGTGATAAGAGCGGTGGCCCTCAAACCCGTAAAGGGGAGAGAATAAAATGCATACATACATGTTAATTTTCTGTCTCTTTATTTAAACACTAATGTAATATCGCATGTGTACACTTTATAATTCGAAATAAACTTGGGCTTCTCGTGTGGGTGGAAAATCATTGCAACCGGAATCCACTAATAGATTCCTATTGCTGAATCTTCGATTACTGGAATCGATGGCTCTGTTCGGAATCGTGGGAATCGAAAATCGATCCTCAACGAAAGTTAACCGTCTCTACAGTGAAAGGACGCAGTGACCCTGAGTCAATTTTTTCTCAAGCTGACCTGACCCCCCTCTCAATATGTTAAATTGACTAACTAGTTATTATCGTTGCAATTTAACAGTAATCGACACGAGTTTATAATTGACACTTCCAGTCGGTAAATAAGAAGTAACTCTATCGGGAGTGTTCAAATTGACTCAGGAACCTGAATATCGTGCTCAAGTTATTCGCATCTCGTAATGCACTGGGTATTCGAGTGAAATAATATGTCTTATTACACCAGAAATTATGGACGAGATGCTGAACGTACCCCTTCGAAACAGTGATTTTAAAATACCCGACGGAATAACTCTAGCTGGCCCAAAATTCACAAATACATGCTCGGTACATTTACTAATTAGCGAAGGCTAATTTCGGAATGTGTTGTGCCTTGGACATCTATCCAGCTCCCAACAGGATGATCAGCCTATTCTTCAGAAAAATAAGCTGGGATGGATTGTAGCTAGTGAGATGAAATTGCCTTCATCATACAAATCTAGAGTAATGTGTAACTTGTTTACTAATCAACAGCTTCATAAAAAGATCTAACGTTTGTGGAAAAATGAGGATATTGCGATCAAAGGAAGGTACCTTTGAATCGACTCAGGGAACATTTGTGAGAAACACTTCACTGAAATAACAGAGCGTGACTTACTGGATGGTTCAATGTGGTCATGCCTAGGAGCGGCCAGTGTACTCAGCGAGTCATTTAATATGGCTTACAAACGTTTCCTCGCTATGGAACAAAAATTGGATAAGAACAGTAATTTAAAACATAAACATGTAGAATATATAGCTGACCTTGCAAGAAAAAGACATATTAATCTAGTCCCTCGAGAAGGAGTACAGACTGCTCAATTAGGCAGTTATTTATCACATCATGCTGTTACAAAGGAAAGCAGTAAGACAAAAAAACATCTCGTAGTCTGCGAAGGTTCAAAAAAGAACTCATCAGGATTAGCTTAACGGGATACAAAGAATCAGTTTTGTGGTTCAAAATTACATTTTCTCTATCACTTTACAATTATGCTAACATCCAATAGTCTTTTCAGTGGACTTAATAAAAATTTATCGCCAGATAAGAATTTGTAAGGACCAACAAAATTCACAATGACTCGTGTGGAAAAGCGCCCCGTCATCACCCTCGCAAAATTTCAAACCAATTACTTTTACAAACGGCTCTGCATCAGTTCCATTTCTGGCGACTCGGGCTTTGTGAAAGATCTGCAAGGAAAGCAGGGGAAAATATCAAATTACCAGCGAGCTTATTATCCCAGATTTTTATGTTGATGACCTACTCATAGGAGGGATACCCTACAGGAAGCAAAAAAACTGCAACACGAATTCATCGAATTGCTTTCGTCAGCTGGACTCGAGTTGTAAAAGTGGGCCGCAAATAACTCATAAGTGTTGACAAAAGACAACAAATCTGGCACAGACAAATTAATCCAGATAGATAAGGGCCGAAAAACGCTAACGCTCATTCGGGAACCCCACGAGGATAAACTGCAATATTCAGTAAAGCTCTCTTCTTCTAAAAAGGCAACTAAAAGGATAGTTTTATCGATATTCGCACAAATATTTGACTCGCTGGATTTGATTAGACCTGCGATCATCCGAGCAAAAATAATCATGCTGAAATTATGGCAGTTACAACTCGGATGGGATAAGGCATAACCACAGAACATACACACCATTTGGCTGGGCCTAAGTGCGAAACTCAAATCTCTCAGTAAAAATCCGGATTCTCGATTTGTGTGCTGTAGTAAATTCGTCAAAGTTCAACACCATGGCTTTTGCAACGCCTCAGAGGTGGCATACAGTGCATGGGTGTATCTACTGACATCCACTTTATCATGACAGACTGCCGTTGGGCTTTTGTGCGCGAAATCAAAAGTGACCTCTTTGAAAACTACTTCGGTACCCTGATTTGAGCTACAGGCAGCCGTGTTGCTCGTTTAGCTTTAACTTGTCTCTTAAAACTTGCACAAATCAAGCACTTTGAACTAAAAGAAATTAGACAATCTAATGAAATCCCATATGAATGTAAATTATGTTAATTGAATTCTTTTCTGGGGAGACGGTCAACTGATCCACTCACTGATTTCATTTTGTTACGATCACCCGATAATTCTTGCGCCCAATCATCCGCTGACATCTGTCCTTATATCTGAAGAACGGAAGAAATTGATGCACGCAGGCTGCCAGGCCATGATTGCTTCTTTGAGAACTCGATATTGACCCCTGTCATGCAAAAATACTGTCAAGGGGGTCCTTGGGAAATGTATAAACTGTTTCCAAGCTCAACCTGTAACGACAGAGTACGTTATATTGAACCGAACGACGCAAGTTACGTGAAAAAGTCCAAATAAGACATAGTTGCTTTTTGATATAACTGCAAATTTTCCTTTGACTATTTTTTTAAAGGACTCGTCGCATTGGTTTAATCCATCGAGAATATTATGAAAATATCGAAAATTCCAATTTGGATACAAACGACGTAAGATGCGTTAAGACGTCTGAAGAATGATTTGTAGCTTTGCAAAAGATCTATGAATTAACATTCGACCATTTTTCAGAGAACTCGCCGCTTTGGTTTTATCCATCGAAAATACTATGAAAATATCGAAGATTCTATTTTTAAACCAAACGACTTTAGATACATTGCAAAGTACGGAGGAGGGACTGTAGCTTTTCAAATTACCTAAAATATTGTGCTTAAGTATTCTTAGATAGGGCTTTCCGTTTTAGATTCATTCAGTGAAAATGCTAATGGAATAAAGAATTCCAATTTTAAACCAAACGACGTGAGATACGTTTTTTTATATAAAATTATAGAATTTAGGTTGCTTGCAAATTTATGACCTACGATATTTTTGCCTGATTCTAATTCAAGTGTACATAATGAGTGAAACAATTGCAAAAACAAGCCGAGCGCGAGAAGGAAATATACGAGCGCGTAGCGCAAGTTAAAAAATGTGCGCACCCCAGGCCCACTTAATATTGCGAGCGCGATGAGAATGTGGCCGCCTAGGGCGGGTAGATTTTCATCTTTAAGGTTCTTAAAGGAAAAACCTGAGCGTGATGAATAGCGTGAAAAATCGTATTTAAACTGTAGTAGACAAAATTTCGTTAGTAGGTAATAAAAGAGTTTAACTACGAAGTTTCTGGAAATCAGAAAACCCATGAATACAATGATTAATCTTGGATAAAGCATTCTTTAATGTCTCCGTTCAAATTAAAAAACACAAGAACAGAAAAAGAGGAAAGAAAAAGAAAGCAGCCTTTAAATCCCCTTCCTTCTTTTTTATCATTTTTTATCATTATTATTTTTTAGAAAACAATAAAAAAAACCTTCAAAAATATCTACCAACGTTTCGTTGCTCATTCAACGCCCTTTTCTAGGCAAAAAAAAACCTGAACAAGTCAAAGCCCATGAGGAAACCAGGATGCTCTTCCCAAAAAATCTGACTGAGGACTAAAACCAAATGTCCAAAATTTTTTGCAATTTTCAGTTATTTGATAATGACAAGAGTGGCTCTATTTTAATTTGCCTTTTATATACTCTCTCATTCAAAGCTGAAACCGCGCTCAAAATACGTTATGAATTGCAAATCTCAACAAAATCAAAAACAGTCGGGGAAACTCACTCAATTCAAGTTAAATTCAGAAAGAGAATAAAAAAAAATTTATGAAAACTCATTGTTAAATTTAATGAATCATACTATCATAACCATTATCGAATTTTTCTGAATTAGATTATATTTAAAAGGTGAATAAGAGAAAATTCATGAAATTCAGAATTCTATTCAAAATTAATAATCGTCCAGTCAAATTAAATGAAAAACGTAGAAGTGCTGGAACTTGAAGATACCATCAATTTTTGTTGCTCAAAACGTTCAGATAGACGTACTATTGAAGCTCAGAAGCCCTGGATCGAATCAAAATAAGAGTCATTCTTGTTATTAATGAATAACTGAAAACTGCAAACATTTTTTGACACGTTCGGGTGATGTTCGTTTCGGGTAAGAGACAGCGTAAATATGATTACAAGATGATTTTTAGAGGATGAAATAAGCTTTTAAGTAAGTCTTCATCGAACCTTCTGTGACTGATTTTCATTGTTATAGAAGAAAAATCCACTTTCTCTTAACAGATCTATGAAGCAAGTGGCCTGCTGAGTATGTCAGGATTTTATTGGTATCAAATATCCAAATTTGGCAGGGTGAGGGCTAGGTGGATTTTTTTGTTGTTGAACAATAATATTTTAAAAAGCCACACTTCAAGTGAATTCTCATGCGGTAAATCTGATAAAAGATAGCGCTTCTTCAAGTTAAAGTGTTCGTCGGATTAATTTTTTTGAAACTTTCAGCCACAAATTGTTTTAAACAATACTTTATTTCCTAACGTGCGCTTGTCCGAAAAATGTGGAAAAATAGAGAATAACCAAGGGCCAAACGAGGATGACGATTATCTTTTCACCAATTTTCTATCTGCGATAGTTTCGTTGTAAGACAATGTTGTTTGAACAATTCTCAAAAACAATATAATTTAATTGAAAATAAAAAGACTTCAATTCACACGTAGAAAATTGAGGGCTGAAGGATCAGTTACAAAATGGAATCAAATACAATAAATAATATTTATTGGTTTCCGAGTTACCTTAATTTGTTTAATTGAAAGATTTTCGCAGCGAGTAGCTGCCCGGTCCCGCGAGTTAAGAAAGCGGCTCGCCCAGCGGGCAGTGCAGCGGCTCGCTCGTTGCTTTGACAATACGTCGTGCAAAGCTGAGCAAATGAAGTCCTAACTCGCAAACCGATGAAGATATTTTATTGTTCTTGGTCACATTTTGCAACCCATATATCAAACTTTACTTTTGACAAATTATAAAGATTAAAAAAATTCAATGATAATAAACACACTTATGTTGTTTTCTCAAGATATAAACATTTGAATTGAATTTTAAAGAATCAGTAGCTAATGAAATGAATTAAACTTTTATAAAAAATAAGCTGAACATTATGTTCCTTATTTTTTGACAATTTCTATCATTATTTGGCGCTACAATGAAATAATGTTTATGAAAGTTGTTTGAACAATATTTTTTTCAAAATGAAACTATTGCAGATAGAAAACTAGTGAAAACATAATCGACATCCTTATTATTGGCCCTCGGTTATTCCTATTTTTTCATATTTCTTGAGAAGGGAATCGAAAGAAAATTATTGTTTATATCAATTCGTTGCTAAAAATATACTTTTTTAATCCGACAGACCCTTTTACTTGAAGAAGCGCTACCTCTTATCAAATTCACCGAATGAAAATCTCAAAAAGAGTAACTTTTCAAAATATTATAGTTTGACAAAAAATCTACTCAGCCCCCACCCTGCCAATTTTGGATTTTCGATACCAGAAGAAATTCTTTCATACTGAGCAGACCTTGAACTTTATGGATCTATAAAGAGGAAGCGAATATATGTATATTTTTTTCCATAAAATGCAATTTCATTGCATACGACGATTGTTCAGTGATGCCCACCCTTAATTAATAAATCCATATTTCACAAGCTATTACTGATAGAAGGTTTGATGCGGGTTCATTTAAAACCTCTGAAAATCGTCTTATAATATTTATTATTAAATTAATATTTTAATTCGCTCAAGGATTGTTGGGCTTCAATTGTATTTGCATGGGACGAAACTTGATTTTTTTAAATATGAAAAAAATTGCTTTTCACCATGATTGACAGCTTATAGATTAATGTAAGATACTTTATTACTTTACCTGAAAAAAATATAATTGTTATAACGATAATGCGATACTTTAAAAAAATGTAACTGTAACGCGTTACAAATTTTTAGGAAGTAACGGTAACGTTAACGTCTCACTTGTGAGTAGTAACGTGTCAAACACTGAAAAGTAAAACAATGTAATTTTGACTTCAAGATTTTTATCACTGTACAATTGCGTATTGTAGATATCGCAAAGCATTCCTATCTCCTTGTCGCAGGAGTCCTTGGCTACCGTGGTTGTTCAAACCTAGAGGGTTGCGGTATGGGTGGGTTGGATGGCGACGTTGGTGTGGGACAATGGCAAGAGAGGAATCAGTGAAAGGAGCACATAGATTCTCGGTCGCAGGAGGGACATCAAGGGAAATAGGATGCGGACGGGTAAGTGGGTGGTAGCCTAGTAGGGCGAACGGGACCGGGGGTTGTAAGCGGCTTACGCCAGCCGAGCCAAGAGCGACTCCTCGCTAATTATTTATAGGTCCCTCCCTCATACTCCTTGCGCTCAAGATCCTTCGTAAAGTAGTGCCTCTCTCTTTTTTTCTTTTTTTTTCTTCTGTGTTTTCCCTTTCCACAGTCCGTACTGACTCTATTTCTGTGCTTTAGATTCTCTTACTCTCCGTTACACATTTCAGATCATGAAATTCTCAGGCTTTAACCTTCCACATTTTCATCACATGATGTCATTTATCCTGAAAATATTTTGAATGAGTTATTGTAGGATTTAAATATTTGGAGCGGAGTAAATATGCTTGAATTTCTCACATCGAACTTTTTTAGTGAATAGTAACACGAAGAAACTTGAGGAAACCCAGATACCTTACAATATGTTTTAAACCTTAAGGTTTTGAGACATTCAGATATTCAGACACGGAGAAAAATGGCGCTATATAGAAAACGAGACTTGCTACAGTCATACACAAGTCAGAATATTTCTGAACGCAAATATTTTCTTGAATTATTTCTAACATAGAATATCCAAGATTCAGGTATTTCTTATCTGCGACATCTGGTGGCAGCCATCATAACTATGGGACAGCTCGGACCAATTTTACTGCAATGTGACTATTTTCAGGTAGCAAATGTTACTCGCTACGCTTGTAACAGTGCCACTACCCATTATTACCAGCCCGGCTAAGCTTCCATGCATTTTTTTGTTGCAAACAGGCCAATACCCAGGATTTCCTTTCGGGGGGGGGGGGGGGGAGGGGCGCAG
>JAUMHM010000083.1:54834273-54857283 GCA_032362435.1 Melikaiella ostensackeni
AATATATATATATATATATATATATATATATATATATATATATATATAAGATACTCGTATATAAGATAAGAGTTATGATATTTTGACGATATCTTCTTTATTCAGTTCTTGTGATGGTAGCTGTCCACCAGACGCGTTTCTACACGTTCTTGATGCAACTCGTGTTTTTAAGCAAATAATTATTCCACATTTTTAAATAATTTAATAATAATCTGAAAGACACGCAAGCTAGATTCACACAAGCCCAATAAGTATTGTTTCATTCTTCACGTAAAAATTCTGAAAAGTCGAGACCGGTTAAGCAGTATTCATTTGCTTATTTCAGATATAAGATTAGACAAGTAATTTTTTAAAACATATTCTGATTGAACATAATGCTCTCGAAGATGATTTTACACGTGTATTTCAACATTATCCAACCTTACATTATCCGCTTCTACAAGCTAATTTCATTTTTGTTTTATGCATTTAAATAAGAATATACAGTTTTCCTGTCTAATATTACAATTTGTGATGAAAAAAAACATATCGGCTACAGCGTCCCATAGTATAGGTGTAAATAGGTTGTAGTTTGCTGTGAGAATGTTTGCCATCAGGGTTTGCAATAATGTTGGATTTGCAACTTGCTTCTCGAGCATTTTAACATTCATCAATTTATATTTGCGTTATTTATATATAATTATTAACAAAGAATAAATGCGATAAGGAAAGAGTTTACTGATGAATGAACTTCGTTTGCTTAATTGAATTGGCAGGAGAAAAGTTTGTAACAATTCTGCTCTGTTTATCTCAAACGAGACGTTAATTATCTTCTGTTTTCTTACTCAAAAGAATAAAAAAATCCTGATGTGATGAAGCATTCTTAATAACGGTTGCTGCGTTCTATATTAATCATGCTGCATTTATTGCGAGTATTTTTTCATCGAGTGTTACGTACCCCTTTTGCTCACTATACCCGCTATTCACGTAATCACTAATCATAATGCAGGCGCCGATGCACCACCACTGATGCAGAGTTCCGCACTCATTAATCATGAAAATTGCGAGATAAATAATAACTGCGAGCTCCTGGATTTTTTCCTTGATACTTTTTCTGACACTTGTGGTTTATAAATTGGATGCCATTGTAGGCTTTAATTTTAATACTTTCATAATTCATTTCATAGATAAATTAATTAAATTTCGAAAAATTGAATTATGAAAACATGGGTAATTTATACAAAGTTTGGAGAAGTTTTTGGAATTTTTGAGAGCAGATGCAAGAATTTGAAACTTTTGGAAACTTGTGGGAATTTTCGAAAATGGATGAAAGCGTTTGCGAAATTGAAAGCTTCTGGAAATTGAAAATTTACGAAAATTCTTGCTGCTTTTGGAAATCTGAGAACTTTTCGAGGATAACAGAAACTAATAGAAGTTTCAAAGTCTGTTGAGTTCTATTCAGAGTTGAGAATTCTTATCACATTTATTAAGGAACGAATGGTCTTTTACAATCTCAAATACCAATCTGCAGGAGGCTCGTGCCCTTCTCATTATACAACACAAACAGATCATCACTTCTCTCGTGCTGGTTTTGTTTTCATACTTCCCTTTGAATGACCGAAGTTTGATGGGACTGACGTTATGAATGGACACATCACCTAATGACGACTTAGCTGCTTAATTTGGACGTGACTTTACACTTATGGAAAATATTTCTCGCATCAAGCTGGCAGTTGGGTGTATACTTCAAATAATGAGCAATACAAATAAAGGCGTGCCCTCGGAAAAGTTTCAGACGATGAATGGAGATTAGGTGTTTGGAGTGCTAGAGGTTTCAATGATATGCAGGTCAGGAAATTGCGAGATACAATGCGCGTAAGGAAGATAGATATTTAATGTTTACCGGAAACAAAGCAGAAGAGATGTGAGAGAAGAAAGATAAAAAATGGATTCGAACTTTGGTCAGGAGGGGATAATGAATGACATGGTAGCCGAAAAGTCGGTATGATGATGAATCAGAGAGCAAAGAAGCATGTCAAGAGATATAAATGTCTATGTCCTAGATTATTATGAGTATGAATGAAAAAGGGAATCAGAAGTCTATTTATTATAGCCTGGCTAATGTGGAACGCGAAGCTACCGACATGGTACTTGGTCATTTCGGAGATCAAGAAGCGAATGGTAACGAGGAGAAATTGATAGGCTCATGCTTAGAAAAAGCCTTGTTCATAACAAGTACTTGTTGAGGAAATACAATGATCCACATATGTACTTGGTACAGAGCCAAAAGCCACAGTATGATTGAATTTGTCTTAGTAGATGAAAATTTGAGAGAGTATCTGAAGTGTGCGGTATTGCGGTTGTAAGAAGAAAGACTGGAGATGCTTGATGGAACGATCAAATCCGAGTGGCTGTTAGCAAGAAAAAGCAAACGTACTCGAGAAAGCTGAATATTAAAGTTCTTATTGATGATGAGAGGACGAGACTAGAAAAGTGTTATAGGGAAAAACAGAAGAGCAAAGGTACTATTTAAAGGAAGCAAGGATAAAACCAAAGCAGAAGATAAAAAATGCAAAATAATTTTGGAAAAAATAACAAAATTATTTTGGATATGGGTTGAGAAGATTAGGAAAGGAAGTTACACCACTGAGTCTGTCGTAATTATAAATGCCAATGTTGAAATAATATGGGCTAAGGACAAAGTGTGCGAGTGATTTGTTCAAGAAATTATATGGAGATCAATATATGAAGCACAAGATCTGTGAAACAGAAGAGAATACGTTAGACAATGCCGTTGTAGGTGGCGAAAGAAGAATTGATATCAGCGACTAATGAAATTTAGGTAATAAAGGTGACTGTATTACTTATAGAGCGATTAGCCTAAGTGCCGTGAGTAAAATATACACCAAACTAATTTCTGGTACGGTCATGGGAATAAATAAAGAAAGAATCCAAGAAGTCCAATATAGGTTTATGCCAGAGAGATCCTGTGCGGATCAAATATTCAGCTTGAGACATTTCACTCAAAAAAGTTTAGAGTAAATAAAAAAGTTTATTGTGCATTTATTGATATGAAAAAACTTTTTGATGAGGTAAATAAAACTAAGCTTCGGAAAGGTCTAAGAAAGTATGGAGTGAATGGCTGGCTTCTGGAAGCAATGAAATTAATATATAATGGTAGTAAAACGAGTGTAAGATTGAATAGACAACTGAGCGATCGGTTTGACATTAAGCAGGGCATTAGGCAAGGCTGCGTTATATCCTCTAGGATGTTCAATATATACATGGATAAATGTCTGAGAATGTTTCTGTTAGATGAACAAGGTGTTCATCTCGGGACAGTGAAATTGCGTGGACTGGCGTTTGCAGATGATAAGATTTTCGCGGCTAAATTAGTCGATGATTTGCACAGAATGTTGAGCAGACTGAATACCAGAATAAAGAGTGTGACTCCCAGAATTTTCGTCAACAAAACAAGAAATATTGTTCTTGAAAAGAGGGATGATAAAACAGTTCACAAAATTCTCTTAAACAAAGAAAGGATAGAAAAAGTCGATGATTTTGTGTACTTTGGAAGTTTATTCACAGCTGAAAGATACATGCAGAGATATTCAGACGTATAAGCGAGGGTAGAAAGATTATCGGCTGTGTACCAGCTATCACTGGAAGTAAAAATGTAAAAAATGAAGCTAAAATTGCAATATATATCTGCATTTAGAATTGAGCCATGTAGAAATAATCGTCGATCAAGTGTCCTCTCTTGTATAGAATCAGTTCGTGTTGTAAAGGATGATGTTCAATTGGACACTTTAGTAACTTAAAATGTTTAATCGACCTGGACGTAACAAGATACTTTTGATATTTTATATGTTTTATATATTATTGAAAAGTGAATTCAACTTATTTCATATAAATATAATATTTTATATTGAACGAAGATCAATCGAACATTCATTGTAATTTTGATGAAGTGCTTCTCATTTAACGCGATTTAATTATGCAAAGATCGATTAATCACGAGGAAATAAAGAAAATTATATCCCGTTTATACATGACACATTTATACATGCAAATGAAAATACATGATTTTCTTGTCGAACTGCACAATTTTTCATGAAACAACCAAAATGAAATTTCTCGGATACAGAGTCCGATAACACATGTGCCGATCGATCATTAACTTATTTAAGTAAGTAATTTATGTTCTATGCAAAATTTGTCTATTTAAAATTCCTCTTTCCGACATTAAAGTTTTATTCATTTTGTCATTTCAAATATACATTGGCTAATTTAACATTTTCAGTTCATTGCGTTTTGAAGTATTATCATTCAAGATGATCTTTTGCTACATTAGTTGCATTAGTACGAATGGAAACAAAACATCTTTAATCATTTCTACAGAGCTTGATACGACATGCAGATAAAATTATTCGTCAGTTATAACTTTTCGGACAAACTTCAATCCAGCATTTGAAAGTATGCAAAGAACATTTGTATTTGATGCAGCATATCATCATTGCACAATAATTCATGATGCAAGAGATTTTAGTAAGAAGGATGCTTCAAAACCACATTTGACTATTATCCATTACACGTCTTTACATGCAAATAAATCGAGAAAACTGCTCGATTCTACATCGAACAACTCAACATGTGCGAATAAAATCTACTTAGTATTTTTCAGTTCAACACAAGATTTTTCTGCATCTCATCTACACGAATGTAGTATAACCATGTGCAATGAAGAGATAATATGTTAATGGGCTTTGTACAAACGAACTACAATATTTGCTTTTCATATGTGTGAAGTAAATGTATGTAGGATAATATGCTGTCAAACCAGAGAACATTAAGTAAAGTTTATTCGCACATGTTCAATTGTTCGATGTAGAACTGCGCACGCTGTATCGATTTATTTGCATGTGAAGACGAGAAATAGAGAATGATGAAATGTTGTATCAAGAGGCCTTCTTACTCAAAACTCTTATATCAACGACTATTGTGTAATGATGATGTATTGCATCGAATATAAATATTTTGTGAATATTTTGAAGTATCTTAAGTATCTTAAGTATTTTAAAGTAAAGAATATTTTAAGTATATTTATAAGTAAGTAAGTAAGTAAAGTATTGAGAGTATTTTAAAGTATTTTAAAGTAAGTATTTTGAGTATTGCCCGAAAGTTACCAGAAATGGATATTTTTATCTGCATGCAGAATTGAGCCATGTGGAAATAATCGTCAATAAAGTGTCCTTTTTTGTGCAGATTCATTTTGTGTTGTAAATGTTGATGTTGAATTGGACAACTTAATAACCTAAAATGTTTGATCGACCAATGTATATATGAACAACGCTATGAATAAAAATCGCGTGTAGAGAAGGGAAATTACGAATTCAAGCATGTTGTGTAAAATATAAAATATCCTAATAATGTATGTTAAATAAGTCAATGCTTATGTTCTATGGAAACGTTTCTACAGGCGATTGTAGAAAATTATAGATTTTGTAATAGTTTGGCTTAGGAAACGACAAAATTGTATAAAAAATCAAGATCTTTGATAAATAATGATAAAGTTTTATTTTATCGCAACCGAATTCGGCGAAATTAAATTGAATGACATAAAAAAATCTTCCAGGTCTTCCAAGTATTGTAGCAACGCTCTAGGTATTTGGATTTTGCATAACTTTAATTTTGTATATGTTACAGATGGAACAACTATATAGGGAAGTTCTATACACAATCGCAAACAGGGTAGGCGCTAGCACTGGACCGTATGCCCAATATAAGGAAGATCTTTACAGATATGCCCAAGAAGCTTTTACTGTACCGCAAGATCAACATAGACGATTTTTGAATATGGCTTCCGAAGAAAAGGTATAATTAAAATTTTAAACATGACGAAAGTTGCATCCACACAACAAATGTCGTTTTATATTCAAAACGAAAAACTTTTGTTTTCTATTATCAATAATTTTACAATTACAATTTCACAATTTTCATACGTATGTTCAAATTAAGGAGGGAGGTTTTATGTCCAGTGACTATACAGTTCATTATATTATTTAATCAGTATAATTTATGCTTACATTTTCTCAGTCAAAAATGAATGTAGAAGATTTTAAGGGAAAAATTTTTAGAAACATTAAAATATAATTGGAAATATTTCAAACAATTTGAAAGTAAATGTAGATTTTCGAAGATTAAAAAAAAAGTTTCACGAATTTTAAAAGCTTTCAAGAGAATAAATAAGTTTCCTTGATATTCCTGGGAAATTTTAGCGTCTGATCAACATAGGCTATTTTTAAATATTTCTTCTGAGGAAAAGATATAATAAAACTTGCAAACACTGCAAAAATTACTTCCACACAACAAGCACCAATAAATCTTTTAAACAAAAAAATAATATTTTCTGTTCTCAATAATTTTACGGATAGAATTTTATATTTTCCATCGGCATGTTGAAATTAAGGTGGGAGGTTCCATGTCAAGTGGACTATATTGATAATTATATTATTTAATCAGTATAATTAATTTGTATTTTCAGCCTCCAATAGTCGTACTGAATGTTCTTGTGGTGGAGGCAGAAGGTCTTGAAGCAAAGGATGCAAATGGTGAGTTCTTAATTTCTTCTTTTAGAATTGGTTTCTTTATTTTACTTTCTTCAGTCTTCTGATGACATATTAGAGATTTCTTTGAAAGTGAAGTTGCATAAAGAACGAAGCTCAACTTTTCAACAAGAAATTCGATAACGTCAGTCAAAACTAAGCCACTAAACATATTAAAAAATTACCGAAATTATGGCCTTCTGAAAATGCCACTTCTCAAAATAAAATTTTGTTATACATCAATTCTCAAAAGAAATTTCACGTTTCCAAAATTACTCATTTCCTGAGCATCGCAGGTGAATGGTGCCACTAAATAAATGCACCCTTTTACGTGTTTAACAGTTCTTAGAAAACCATTACTTGTTTTTTATCGACAATTTTTAAATATTACCTTACAAAATATTTCTTACGTATCGAGTCAACCACTATTCTTACCCCTAGATGCTTGCAAACTTGCCCTGGGCTTCATTTTCCTTTTACCATTACCAATCTAAGAATTGTACTTCTATTTCGCAACATTGCTTCATTACTCCTCTTTTTTAGGAGTAATTTTTGTCTTTTTTCTACCCCTTACAACCAGCGCTCTCTCTCTCTCTCTTTCAGCTTATATATCCATTTCTCACCCTGACCTGCACACCTCTCTAACACATGCAAGCATGATTCCTCCTCATACCTACATAAACACAAATTCAAATCTTTGTTTATACAATACCTACATGCTCTTATCTCCTTTCCCATTCTGAATATCACAATTCTCTTCCATTTGCTCTCCTTTTCAAAATTTGTCAGGTATTCTGGCTTCTCCTTCCTCTAAACTATGCTATACCAGCCACTATAGCTTGACTTCGAGATTTTCTCTTATCTTGCTTCTCTTGCCTTGTTTTCATCTCTTCCTCTATTCCCAGTCATTATCCAAGCAGAACTCGCATACTACATTTAAACGTTATTTCGCATCTCTCTTTCTCCCATTGCGAACCTCCCACGTTAACCCTCCACCCTTTGTCCTTAATCTCCCGGGCACACTCTTGTGCCATCCTTCTTCCCTCTCCCCTTCTTAGTTTCTCTTCAAAACTCCAGAATCTTTTTAGCTGCCTCACCACCATTTTCTCTCGTTCTGTTTCTTATCTCTTACTCTCTTCCCATCCCAGAATTTCCACTTCATAACTTAGCAGTGATCACACTAGCACGTCGAACATCCACACTCTCAAGCTCCAGTTGTCCTTGAACCTTCACTTTTGTATACCCCATTCTTGTCCCGCTACCTTCCTCGGACATTCCAATCTCTTCCTTACCTTCAGCTTGTTCGCTCCTCCCGCTTCGGACCAAAGTCCTAGGTAGAAAAACTCATTCACCAACTCCACCACCTCGCTATTTATCTTCTATTCGTACTTTACTCTTCACTTTTTATTTCTAATATACATCATCTCATTCTTACTCACATTCAACCCTAAGTCTTTCATCTTCTTCTCCAAGCATATCAATGGAACGCGAAACAGAAGAGGGATCCTCAGACACCCTCGCCTGAGACCCCATCCTCTTCAGAATTCCTACCCTTTCTTTTCTCCAGCATTCACCTTTATCCTAGTCTCCACAAATATCTCTTTTATCCTCTCTATCAAACTTTCATCTTATACTCCTCTCTCTATCCTACCCTCACATAGCACCCTCTTTTTCAAGAAGGCAAATGCTGCTTTAATATTCACAAACAACGCAACTAGCTTCCCATCCTTTCGCACCAAATTCCTATAGACTAGACAGTTGAGTACATGAATGTGATCTGTGATACTCATCTCTCTCTTAAAACCCATTTTGTAGTGTACTATGCTTCTCTATACTTCCACCTGTATTTTCAGCGTCTTCCTGAGCACTTTAACTTAAATTTTATAGTCCACTCACATGAGTATGATACCTCTATATACCCCTACCCTTTTTCGCTCTCCTTTCTTAGTCAGCGGCACTACCAGCCCTGTCTTCTATACCTCCGGCCACCATTCGCCTCTCCACCATAATTCAGTGCATTATTATCTAAGCCATCCTCACTTGTTGCTTCGTTTCTTTTTAGCCTTATAATTGCCTCATTTATCCCTTCCCTACTAAACTAATTTTTTCTGTCCTGGTCCCCCGCTACCGCCTCCCTTCACTTTTTACCCTGTTTTCCACGCCCCCTAGCAATCTCTTGAAATACTCCGCCTACTCGTCCAACCCGATTTCCCTTCTTCCTTCCTCTTCAGATGTTTATCTGTTCCTATTTCATCCTTTATTTACCGCTTTCTCGACCTTTTCCATGCACCATTTCTTATCTCTCTGTCTTTTTCATACAATAATCTCTCGTGACCTCTCTTTCTCCCGTTGAGTTCTTCTTCTTTACTCCTTTTCTCCATTTTCTTACACTCTCCTTTATTCGTTCTTTACTTTCCCTGCATTCATCGTCCCATTAGCCTCTCCTACCGCCCTCTCCATCTCTTTTCGGTCTCACCTTCTCCCTTACCTTACCAATCATTCTTACAAAATTCCCTAGCAGCGCTTCTACTCCTTCCTCTTCCGTACTTCACACTTTTACGTTTTTCATTTTTCTTCTAAATACCCTTAACTTATCTTTCCCTTAACTGCTCAGTTTCAATTTCCTTCCCCCACTCCTTTCTTCTCCCCCCTACAGCGCTTTGGTCACCCACAAATCATTGTCGCTATCACTGAAGAGTGCTTGGAGCCTATCTTATTGCCCATTTCCATTCTCACCATCAACCTTCTTATTCTTTCTTCTGCCAGAATGTAATATATCATGGTTTTACCCTTGCCCGTTAACGTCATTTCTCCTTCTTAATGACCCTTGGTATTGCCGTTACAAATAAACCATACCGCTTCTCCGAGAAAGTCCAGAAGCCACCTGCCCACGCGATCCGTTTTCCAATGCATCGAGTTTCTCACGAATACCTCCTTTTCTCTGTCCCACACCTCCCCCCTTTTCGCCGTCTATGCATTCAGCCCCCCCCCCTACCAACAGTAACCCCTCTCTCTTTTTATCTGTTCATTTTCTCTTCATTCTCCATCCTCCCTCTTTTCCTCTTCTCCTACACACGCACACAACAACCACAACCACTTTTTCTACTTCTATTCTTCTCACCATTGTTACATCCTCTTTTTTCATACACTCTTCTTTTTTTCCTCTATAACCATTCCCTTTCTTACCCCTGACACTATGCCACCCATACTTCTTCGTTTTATGTGATCCTTTCTCGCTGCTTTCATCTTCCACACATATCCTTTCAGTAATATTTTTTTCATGCCTTTCCGCTCCTTCTTATTCACCCATGTTTCGCTCAGAATTATCACATGCCACTTTTGCAATTTCCCCCAAAATCCCTTGTTCTTGTTTTTTTAACACTGACACATTCCAAAGCGCTCTTTTCACGTCTCTCTCTTTTTGCATTTCTCTCTTATTTTCCTGCATTCAATTCCTCTTGTCGTTTACGAGCCCCACTTGTACTCTTATTTTGGAGAACGAGAAATTGAAAAAAAAATTGATGTTTAACAAAATTTTATGAGGTATTTGATATAAGATGCAAAGAAATGCTCTAAGCAAAGATGCATAAACATGAAGCTTAAATTTTCAAAAAAAAAATAAAAAAATTTGATACCGTCAGTCGAAACTAAGCCACTGAACGTATTAAAAAAGCTACTTGTGAATATAGCTTCGATTCGATTAACAACTTCAACCTTGCTTGTTGAATGTTGGACGTCAGTAAGCCAATTGACTTGATGAGTTTTTTATCGACGTATACACAGGTAGAGTTCTCTGGAAGTCAATGCACTGGAAAAATGCAAATTTTCATGAAATAACCTATTCATGCAATTTGTGTGATTTTAATTCATAAAATTAGTTACATTTTAATTCATGAAATTAATTACAAAATTTAAAGGGCGATTGCCAAAAAGGTGACCATTTTGGACAATGAGATTTTCCAATACAAAAAAATTTCCAAACAGCCTAAAACAAATGTTAAAATTAACGGTAACACAAGAGAGCATAAAAATATAAGACTAAGAGATTAAGGAATGTATTGCTGATGGATACGAATTTTGCACGTTACTAAAGATCGCGTGACATGACGTGCGACTATGATAAAACAAAATTTTTTAAAATCTTTAATGAATATATGCAGAAAAGACAAAAGTTTTTAAAAATGTGAGAAAAATGACTATTTTCACGATTTATTTGATTTTGACTCTAGCGTTTCGAAATATCCCCTCATTTTGTATTATGATAAATTAATATAAAACATTACCGGACATTTTATAAGAAAATATTACGCAAAAATAGTAATCATTACTTACTGTTATTTGAAATCAACGTTGATAATTCGATTTTCAACTGTACTAAAATCTTCATAAGTATGAAATTGACAATTTTAGTCCGCATTAGAAGTGTGATTTGACAAACGCTGTCAACGACCAAAAAGAAAGGTCCAGTTCGTTATCCAGCTTTTTTTGACCAACGGTTTTGGTTTTAACCACCAAAAAATTACTGAAAAATCTAAAATTTCATTTTGCGATCGAGCGATGCAAGGTACGAAAAAAGAACAGACTAAACTTATTAGCTATGAAAAGGTCTGCAAATTTTTCATCCACCATTTTTTGCTTAAGCTTGTAGTTTTTGTTTTAATCGTGAAAAATGTTATTAAAAATATAAAATTCTATTTTCGGCAAAACTATACGAGATAGAAAATAATGTTTAGCAGCAAAATTGTTTATCTTAAGAAAGTCTAGCAATTGTCTGCAACTATTTTCTTATAAGAGGCATAGTTTTTATTTCAATCGTAAAAATGTTATTAAAAATAAAAAATTCCATTCTCCGGTTAAACTACGCAAGATCCGAAAAAATGCTACCAAGCGAAATTTCTCAAAAAAATAAATCAATTTGCTGTAGACCATTCTTTAATAAAACGCATAGTCTTTGTTTTATTCGCGGAAAATCACATTGAACATAGAAAATTTTGAATTTTGGAAAAACGACGCAAGTTATAACAAAATGTCTGGGAAGAAAATTGTTCACCGATAAAAGGTCTACAAATTTATCACATATCACTTTTTCCTAAGACCGGTAGTTCTCATTTCAATTGTGAAAAAATGCAATTAAAAATAAAATATTGCAATTTATGGAAAAACGACGCAAGGTACAATAAAATGTGTAAAGGCAAAATTTTTCATCTAAAGCAAAGTCCCTTTAGTTGATTAAACTTGAGTTCAATCGAATTTGAAGCTTGAAAGAATTCAGGGATCCGGCCGTAACTTTCGTTCCATTTCGTCACTGCAAGTTAAACAGAACAATTTTGATCCAGTCATCATTTTAATTTCAGATATTATGTGATTTTGTCCAATTCTATAGGTAGCAGATCAAGGATTAGTAAAAAATCATTTTTTTTTATCAATGATGAAATGCAACGAAAATACTTAGATTGAAGTACTTTTACTGAGCTAATTTTAAAATAAATTTACTATCCAAAGGGAAGGTGGGAAATGACTGGGACTCAAAGTAGTCAAGTTTTTGAAAATCGCCCTCAAAAACAGTAACATGATATAATAAGGAATGTTCAACAGGGTGGTCCAAAAAAACAAAAATTCATATTTTTTGTCTTATCCCCTCATTTTGTGTAATTTGGTACAAAAACATTTTAAGAACTTGATAAAATTCATTTGAAGAATTTAAAGGTAGCTCTCAACTCTTGTATACTTTACGCCAATCAATCAAACGCCAATAAATTAAAAATGAATGGACTGCGCACCAAATATACAGAAAATGTCTTTTGAGTAGAATGTCCAAATAATTTTTTTTGATTGTTTTGAAGCTACATATCAATAATTCGGAAGGAAACTTCCAGCAGAACGGATAGTTTCTTACTCAAACAATTACAAAATTTGCAGTTTTTACATATATTTTAATAGAAAAATTCTTCAATTATTCGCATATTATGGAAATGTAAAATTTCTAACAATCAATACCATGGGAGATTTCTCGACTAAATTACTGAAATGAGAACACTTCAAAATAAGTGCAGGAAGCAACCTCTACCAGGAAAAGTGTTCGAATTAATTTTTAAGGTTGTTTTATTATCCCTTATATATTCAAGTAAAAATATCACTATTTTCAAATAATAAAAATCATGAGATATTTTTTGATCAAACTATTTTGGTCAGCAATCATTTCAAAATGAGTGCAGAGAGCGCTCCTCACTAGGAAAAGTGTTTCAATGTATTTGAAGGGTTGCTTCAACTTTCCTCATAAATTCAAGTCAGAAAGTCGACATTCCCTTACAATAAAAACCACGGGAGATTTTTTGATTAAACTATAGGGATCGAGAAACGCTTTAAAATAAATGTGGGAACATTTTCCAGCAGGAAAAAGGTTTAAATTCACTTAGAGGGTTCTTTTAACAGCCGGTGCTATTTCTTCCCTTGTGATATCCTCTTTTTTCTCCTTTTCCCTTCCCTCTTTCCCTCCTTTCGTTATTTCTCAAAGAAAAACTTCCACTCCTCTTAACACTCCCATCAAATATTTTTGCCATTCTAACACTTCAGTCTCCTGATCAACTCTTCATTTTTTTCATCTCTCTATTTACTACTTTCCATATTTCTTCCTCTGTTCTAGCCTCTTCTGCATCCCCCTCAAAACTTTTTTTCTTCCTCCTCTTTTCTGTCACATGACTTATTATAGTACACTGGAACTCCACCATGAATGTCCCCATTATAAAAGACAAGGGGGCCAAGGGGGTGACAGAGAACCGCTGCGAGGTCAGTGGTAGTGTCTCCACAACAACGCAGGAGTATATGAAAAAAGCGGGCAGATTAAAATGGCCACCATGATATATGTATGTACATACTTAAAAATAAGTCCTTTGATAAAGTTTGATTTTCGAACACAAACATTTTTACATTTATAATGATATTATACAGAAAAATGACAAAAATACAAAAAAAAAATTTTTTAACAAAACTCCGAAAGAAATGGTTCATACGGCCCTGATCGTTTATTGTTTGGACAGCTCCGAAATAGAACGAAGGCCATTGAGGGTATCCCCGACGCCGTCTCTATAGTGAAGTTCCAGTGTATTTTTTCTTTCTCCTGTATCCTGCTGCACTGCTCTTACTGTTTTTCGATTTACACATTCGTATCTCACTTTCTTTTTTCTTGGTAGCGGACGCTTTCTGCACTTATTTGAAAGTGATATCTTGCCCCAGTGGTTCAATCAAGAAATCTCTCGTGGTTTTGGTTTTTTGAAAATGTCAATTTTCTTACACAAATACTTAGGAGATGTTAAGACGACCCTTAAAATGAATTCAACAACTTTTTATGCTATAGTATGGTATGTCTCCCACATTTATTGAAAAGGGATTTCCAACCCCAATAGTTTAATCAAAAAATCTCTCGTGGTTTTGGTTGCTTGAAAAGTTGGCTTCCTCACGTGAATCTTTTAGGGATGTTGAAACAACACCTAAAATGAATTTGATCACTTTTCTGCAGAGGACTTTTCCTGATCTTATTTTGAAGTCAATTTTCATCCCAATAGCTTATTCAAAAAATTTCTTGTGTCTTTAGTTTTTACAAATGTCTATTTCCTCACTCGAATCTTTAAGGGATGTTGAAACGACCCTCAAAATTAATTTGAATACTTTTTCTAGTGGAAAACACTTCCTGCACTTTTTTAAAGTGAAATTTCATGCCAGTGGTTTGAACGAAACATCTCTCGTAGTTTTGGTATCTTTGAAATGTCCATTTCCTTACTTAAACACTTAAGGGATGTTGAAACAACCCCTAAAGGAAATTCTATCACTTTTTTCGACAGGCCGTGCTTCTCACACTTATTGTGGAGTGGTATCCGGCACTAACAGTGTAATCAAAAAGTACATCGTGCTTTTGGTACTTAGGAAATGTCGACTTCCTTGCTTGAATGTTCATAGGATGTTAAAACAATCTCCAGGCATGCTGTACACAAAATATAAGGCATTGAGCTAAATCTTAGAAGAAGCTTGTGAGAAATATAATATTTAAACAATGGACGATCTTTTTATGGTAAGATATATGTACAAAATTGGGACTTCGACATTTGCTTGGGTAAAAAATGTAAATTTTTTGGATAATTATGAGAGTTTGTGAAGTGACTTGTATAATTATTTTTCAATTAAAAATATCTGAACTGTTTTGTGTATATTCGTATTTGTTTTGTTAAATGTATGTGTTAAATTTGGATGGTTTTTGAGGCTTGTTGAATATTATCCTCGGGTTGGGGATATAACATGGAGTTTTGTGAAGGTGACTGTTGTGATTATTTTCAATTTCAAAATTTTTTGGTTAGAAAAAAAGTACGAAAAATGTGGCATTACCTTCTGACTTTTTTCTTCTTTTTTTTTGGTTGAATATCTAATCTTTTAATTAGAGGAAGGTTTTAGTATTATGGGTTATTTTCAAACGGGAAATTTTCTGATTTTTGGTGAGCTAAATAGTAGCCGAAACCCTTGATATACTTTTCCTTGTACTTCTTCTTCAAGTTTTTTTTAGAAAGTAGTTTTTTATTGCTTGGGGTTAATTTTGTAAAATTAGTTTTAAGTGTTTTGGAAGGACCAAAAATAGCGCAAAATTAGGATATGCCTATATTTAGTCCTGGTGCACCTTTCATTTTTAGGGTATCCTTTATATGACAGGATTGCGTTTTGATGAGAGAGGAAAATATAAAAGTTTTGACAGCAAAAATGCAATTTTCAACGACGCTTCATGAAGTATAGAATTTATGCCTCAATTTTCGAGAAATAAAATTCCCCTTGCTAAAGTTGTTTGTCATCTGAAGTACGAAAATGGGCGTAAAACGAGAAATCGTAAATATGAATATCTTAACAAGGTTACAGCGATCCATACTGTATGCTGGGCATTCAACCGGGAAATAGCAGCACGCTTCCTAGTCCTCAGGCGAATTTAAGCAGTCATGCTCCCCACACTGCACCACCTTCACCTAGACAAACGACTCGAGCTTTATCGGATGGTGGCTGTGAAATCGAAAATTCTCATCACGAAAAGCTTCGAAAACACTCCAGGTAAGTCCAATAAACTCAAAGGAAAACCAATTTTCCAAGGAATCAGAACCAAGATCAAATAAAAACAGCTCACCACGAAATGTAACTCAAATATCAATGAAGGTACTGTAGGCCAGTCAGTAAAGGAAATCAATTAATATTAATTTGAAAAGTTTTTTCTCCTCTTTTCCTTCCCAGTCATGCTTTCCATTCTCTCACCCGCACTCTCCCTCATTCTTTTTCTTGGACTCCTCTAGCTTTTTCTGGCTTCCATATCCATGCTTCCCCCAGTCCCTCCTCCACTAAAATTTTCTTGACATTCTCTTGCCATCCTCCCATCTCCTCTTTTCTTCTCATACAACCATCCCATACATGCTCCTACGTCTCCTCTACCCCTTTACAAACTCTGCATTTTCTCTTGTCATCCTTCTTCCAATATATTTTTTCTTTTACTCCAACTTGCTATTCTTGTCCATCTCTTTTTTCCCCATTCTCTCTTCGCATATTTTGGCAATCCTTCGCAATTCCTATATCATCCGCATATGCCAATGTATATATTTCTCCTTCCCCTCGCCTTACCCTTCCCCTTCCTCTTCCCTTCACCTGCTCTTCCAAACCTAAAATTAATACAATAAACAGGAGCAGGAATAGAGGACAACCCATTCTTATACCTCTAGCCAACCAAAAACTATATCATATTTATTCTTCCACTCTAATCTTGCTTCACATCTCCCTAAAGATCTCTGCTACTCTTTTCTTTAAATCTTCTTTTATCTCCATTTTTCCCATAGCTTGATCTATCTCTTCCCTGTCCAATGAGTCAAGCGCCACCTTTCAAATCCATGAACATTGCTGTCACGCTCCCTTCCTCTTTCTTGATCCTTCTATTTATAATATAATTATGAACATAAATATCATCTATCACTCCTATACCTTTCCTCAGCCCTGTTGGATTTCGGGGGATCATATTTTTTTCCTCTATTTCTTCCTTTAACCTCTCTCATGTTATTATCACATATATCTTGTATAATCACAGCTTCAACGTCGCTTGTTTCCAATCTGTAACGCCTTTTCCTTTTTTTTATCATTGATAGCACTATTTCTCCTTTCCGTATTTCCGGTCAAACCTCCATTCTCCATACCCTGTTGCACATTATCCACGCCTCCTCCTTCAAATCCTTTTCCCCACATTTCTGAACTTCATATTGAATTCTATCTATACCTGCTACCTTTCAATCTTCCATTGTCCCTATCGCCCGCGCCATTTTCTTCCTTGTGATATCCTCTTCTTCCTCCTTCTTCCTTTCCTCTTTGATTCCTTTCGCTATTTCGCAAAAAAAACTTCTACTCCTCTTAGGATTTCCATTAAATATTTTTGCCATTCTAGCGCTTCAATCTTCATGAAATATTTTTGCCATTCTCACACTTCAATCTCTTGATTAACTCTTTTTTTTCATCCCTCTGTTTACTACTTTCTATACTTGTTCCTCTGTCCTAGCCCTTTCTGCATCCTCCTCAAACTTTTTTTCCTTATCCTTTTTTCTGCTACATAACTTATGATAGTATTTCTTTCTACTCCTGTAACCTTCTGCACTCCTCTTACTGTTTTTCGTTTAATTCATTCCTATCTCACTTTTCCCTCCCTTTCATGCAGCTGCACATGTGACAACTAGGTAAAGCTCACTTTCTTAGAAAATATTTTTTTTGTAGCTCCAATTGTTCTAGGTTGAAATCTATCGATAAATATTAGAAATATGTAATCATGAAAATTCAGTTTCGTCAAAATACTTGGTCTTGGTCGCATGTCTGACCGTCGTCTAAAAAAGGGAATTGAGGGGAAAATGTGGGGTAGTGTAGGGTGGGATGAGGGGACGTAAGGGTAAATGGGGGGAGGTGAGTGTAAGTAAGGGGAAATGAGTGAAGGTCAGGGCAGGTTAGGGCAAATGAGAAGAAGTAAGGGAAAATGAGAATGAGTTAGGGGAAATAAGGAGAAGCGAGGGGAGGGGAAATGTGGGGTGATAGAAGCGAGAAGAAGTGCAGCTAGGAGAGAAGAGGGGTTTGGGAGTTTTGTATTACTCTATTAACGACTCAATAGGCTACGAAACCCTTTTTTGTATGCACCTGCCGCCTACTCTTATTTTCATATTAAAATATCACCTTTAAACACTTTTGAAGTTTTTTACATATATAAAACATGAAAAATGTATTTTAAGTAATTGAGAATGACAACAAGGTAAAGCCCATTTTGATTTTCCAACCTCTTACTCAGGAGTAATGAGAAGAATTAAACTTATGTTTTCTGCTTTTTTTGACGTTTTTTCATAATAAAAAATAATTTTCAAACACTCTCGAAGTTTTTCATAGATTCCAAACATGAAAAAGTACACTTAAAACTGGGTGAAAAAAGTAGATAAAACCTATTTAGTATTTCCTCCTCCCAATCCTAAAAAAATGTATTTTAAGATTTTAAAATTTCGAAAATATAGGTCGTAAGGACCAATTCTTTCTATAATATTCATAGAGTTTTCTTCTTTAATTTTTGCTTCTCCTGTAAGATTTCATTTCAGAACTTTACCTATTTTTCATTCTCAATGCCTCAATTTAAGTTCGTAGCAAAATTACCTAGTCGAATCTAAAATTTATATTTGAACATTTGAATTTTTCAGTGATTAATCATTAATTTCATAATTTAGTAAAAAATTCTGTGAAATGAAGTTTCAAGTATATTTTGCAATTTCCTTACTTGCATTAAGAATTCCTTATTGATCATGATAATATTCATAAAGGAAGGTGAAAGTTTTGATAAATTGTTATCGTAGAGAATATTAAATCCGGAATTTTTTAAAACATTTTTTTACCATATCTCTGGCGAATAAAATGCTTACTGAATTGAATGGTGAAAGCAAAAGAGAACCTGGAATAGAATCTATTTGCAGAGAAAATAACGGAGCCTTTGAAAAGTACCCTTTTCAGTTAAAGTGCAAAAAATATGTGAGTAATTTGAAAGACTTAATATCAAGTGAGATTCTAGATTTTACGTCAGTACATTCACTATTTATAATCCATTACGAACCTTCCTTTGGTTTCCAAAACACAATGGTTCAGATTGAGACAAAGTGAATGCAACGGAAATGGATATTTCCGTGGGTGCTTTTGCAATGGACAAAGTCGCTCAGAATCGAGATCGCTATTCAAAGACTCGTAGAGAAATTCTCTCTATAAGAGATATTCATGAAGAAGAAATTTATTATAAACAATTATCTGAACTCACAACTGCAGAAATAATTGAAGCTGTTTGTCAAAAAGAGGTCTAACTGCTAAAATTTCGATTTCGAGGAAAAAATTAGTAAAAATAGGCGACGCGCGGCTACAAAAAAGGGTTTCGTATAGTTATTACCATGTTCAACTTTTGACCTTTCCTCACTTTCCCTATCTGTCCCTCATTTCCCGTCTGCACCCTCATTTCTTTCTCACTTCACTACCCCTAACTTCTACTCTCACCCAGCCGTTTTCTCATTCCTCCTTCCGCCCAGCACCCCCTGTCCAGTCCTATCCAATCCTATACTATACCATAATATCCTCACAACCCCACCTCTCATTTCCCCTAACTTCCCATTACTTCACTAAAGGACCCGGATCATCACCTACTGATGAGCTGGAAAGAATAGAATCCTATTTGAATGCAATGAACTTTCTTTTTACGTAAAGAATAATCCATTTTCGATCAGAAATGTCATTGAAAGCAAGTTTAAGGATGCATTCATCAAATAATTAAGAACTTGAACGAACATACCCGATGTACCGGTTCGTAACCCCCGAAGGTCCTCTTTGAGCCAGTTCGTAACCGGCTCATCAATGCAAGTGAGTTCGGGATTATAAGCCATATTCAATTGATTTCACAATTCTTAAGCTTTTTTTGAGGAGTTGACTTTTTGAGACTCGTCAAAGTTGACACTAACTGGCGTCAACAGCAAATCACGCCAAGTGCGTCAATTCATATACTAACCTCACAATCTATTCGAGGACTGCCAATTTATGAATGATGCATTCATTCTTCGTTTTTGATCAAAGGTAAAAGTTAAAGTAGATATTTGAAGAATATAAATCGAAGTAGAAATCTGCCTCAGCGTTTTAACGATATATGTCATATTTTAATTTTTATATGAGTTTTTGCCGGAGGGGTTACAGATGCGTCACAGCTAATATTTCGGTGCCCGTTTGTAACCGACTCAGAAATTATCGTATTTCGACATGAAAAGCTACTTCCTCAAATGATTGCACTCGAAACAAGACGAACGTTATGACTGTCCACTGGATTGCCACTTTTTTACTCACAACACGCCAAACTGTCAAGTTTTGTGGAGTCATTTCAGTGCTGGTCTTATAGTCAGCTTGTCTGAAAGTACATTGTGCCAAATAATGCCTATTATTTGATATTGGAATTTTCTTTATTTTTTATTTATTTGTTATTATATATATATTTTATTTATTATTTATTTATTATATTTTCATTTATTGGAAAATAATGCCTTCGATCTCATATCAGTTTCGTAAATTTCTATTTTTACTTTGGAAAGAAATTCACATCAGCCAACAGTTTCTATTGTGTTATATAAAAATCAATTCATACGCTTGCTGGGTTACCAACTGGTCGGGGGTTACGAACCGGGGCCTTTACCTTACACTCTTTTCGCTTAGGATTCTTGTTTCTGGAAGTATATAGGAAACTTAGAATGATGCATAACTTTTTAATCTTATATAACCTCTTTTCGTATTGACTCTTATCAACTTTTTTTCTTCCTATGATACTTAGATCCGTTTCTAGCTATAAAAAAACAGTGATGATTCAATTTTTTTCTCTTTATTAAAGGTTTTTTTTATAGATTAAGTGTATTTCGCACTTTTATGACATTATTTTTTATCCATGATTTTAGGTTTATTTTCACTATTTATTTTGATTGACTTAGTTTTCAGTATGAGCTAGATGTCAAACTCTAATTCTAATCGGCAGATATTTCAAAATTTTACATTCAAAGGAAGGCAGATTTAATGGAATATAAGAGATGCAGCAAAGGAAATGGGGAAAGAAGGTAAAGTAGTGAGGGCAGGATACCAAAAAACCTGTATTCAGAGGTAATAGTTTGTTTGGAAAGAAAGCAGAGAAAGGTTCGAGAAGAAAGAGCGAGATTTTTCAGTGAACAATATGAGGGAATAGATAAAGGTAAAGAAAAGAGTAAGAGAAGTAAAAGGAGCAAAAAAAAGATTCATGTAATAGATAAAGAGGTAAAGTCGATTTTTTAGAATGTTGCAGGAGTTAAGGATGAGGATAGCGATTTTTGGAATTTTGTAGAAAAATTCTATGTGGTTGGGCTTATCTAAACTTGTGTTAAGGAAAAAGACTGGGAAAGCACAAAAAGTGAATTGCCAAGTAACTTTGGATAAAAATTTTAAGAGGGCTGGGGACACCCGTGGGAATTCTGAGTTGAGTATGCAAGAGAGACAGAAATATGATAAGCACGCCTCAAGGTGGAGCTTGTTAGTGAAAAAAAAATTTGGACAGTTAATCACAGTAGGAAAATTTTCAGAAAAAAAGGGTACACAGGAAAAAAAGTGTGAAAAAAATTGCCAGCAATAAAGTCATCATCTGGGGGACAGTCAGCCTGGTTCAGGCATTGTCTGGAAACCGGTACCTTTGCGGCGGGGGGTAGTTCGTCGAGCGAACGGTTTTTGGCCTCGCGCGACCTTCCTATTGTTCGAGATTAGACACAGCTCTGAAAAATCCAAATTTTGGACAATATTAATTAATTCCATTTCAATAGACTGCATTAGCCTCGCTATATTATTACGAGTGAATCAAAAAAAGATTGAAAAAATCGGTTAATATTTTCAATCGCAGTTGATCTTTGAATATTTATTTTTTTCAATTATCTTTGAAGATCCCTTCTACCTTATGCGTTTACGAATCCAGACATACCACATAAGTAATAGTTTTTAACAATACTTTCAGATAAAATAGCCGTGAGGAGTCGAAATAAAGTTAGAAATGTTGAAAATGCTCTATTTCAATTTTTGTCTAATCGAATCATTTCATTGGGACAGTTTCAAAACATACTTTATATCCAGTAGAAATTTTGATTGAAATTTCTTAATATACTAGAAAAGTAGTGTTTTTTACAGAGATGTAAGTTTTTAATTGTTTTTTCAAACTCACACACTTTTGCCCAAAAATGACTCATATACTAAATCGCCGTAAAAAACACAATTTTTCTACTATATTGAGAAATTTTAATACCAATTTTCACTAGATATCAGATATATTTGGAAACTATCCCAATGAAATGTTTCGATTAGACAAAAATTGAAATAGAGCATTTGAAACATTTCAAACTTTATTTCTATTTCTCTCAACTATTTCATCTGAAAGTATTGTTGAGAACTATTAATTATGTGATATGTTTGGATTCGTTGAAAAATAAGGTAGGAGGGATATTTTTCATATTTTTATAAATGTTGATGATATTAAAAATCCGCTCGCTTGAAGTTACCCTACTTGTCAAGACTAATTCCTCGGTCTGTAACGATTATTTCAAAAGAAAAAACAGAAAGAAAGAAATTTCAAGCCAAATTTTCACTAGATATCAAATATATTTGGGAACTATCATGAAATGTTTCGATTGGACAAAAATTGAAATAGAGCATTTGAAACATTTCAAACCTTATTTCTATTCCTCGCGACTATTTTATCTGAAAGTATTGTGAAGAACCATTAATTATGTGATATCTTTGGATTCGTTGAAGAATAAGGTAGGAGGGATATTTTTCATACTTTTATAAATGTTGATGAGATTAAAAATACGCTCGCTCAAAGTTACCCTACTTTTGAAGACTAATTCCTCGGTCTGTAACGATCATTTTGAAAGTAAAAAGTGACATCGCTGTAAAAAACAGAATTTTTCTACTATATTAAGAAATTTCAAGCCAAATTTTCACTGGATATCAAGTATATTTGGGAACTATCATGAAATGTTTCGATTGGACTACTTATGTCGTATGCCTGGATTCGTAAAAGAATAAGGTAGGACGGATAATTTTCAAAATTCAATAAATATTGATATTAAAAATATGCTTGCTCAAAGCTACCCTACGTTTGAGGACTAATTTCTCGCTCTGTAACGATTATTTCACAATTAAAAAGTAATATTGCTGTAAAAAACACTATTTTTTCTACTATATTGAGAAATTTGAATCCAATTTTTTTCTACATATCAAGTATATTTCGAAACTATTCGAATGAAATGTTTCGATTAGACGAAAATTCAAATAGAGCATTTTCAACATTTCAAACTTTATTTCTATTTCTCGCGGC
>JAUMHM010000083.1:54868481-54881788 GCA_032362435.1 Melikaiella ostensackeni
TCCTGCGGGACCATCCCTGGACAATTGTCCGCGACTGCTTATTAACTTTTGTAACCGTATTCAGCAGAAGCCCTTGGCACAGGGACCCTCCATCCGCAACCTGAAGACACGCTAAGCTGGACCTGTCTGCATGACTTGAAATGGAATCGGTCTGTAGCATAAATGAGATCAATTTGAATATAAGTGCTGAATAATCTAGACTAACTTATCCAGATAATATTGTCTTCCCTCCAGTGGCAGAAACGGTAACATCAGCCGCAAATCCTCCCTTTTTCCTGAAATCAAACCATGTCCAGTTTTTGTTCTGTCACTCCAAGAGCCTGGAAGACTAAGTTGAAGATGAACGCGCATAAGTGTTGCGCTGGAACACCCACGGCACTTATGCGTTCAAGAAAAATCACACTTTTACATTACCCACTTCCGGTTCGAATTCGAACACATCCTTTCACCACAATGTGGGGTGAAATTATGAAAAATTTTGTAGCCAATAAAACGTGTTATAAGAGAAGTGGCACTTACACGGTTATGCAGTGACACCCTTCAATTATGCAAATTAATTTTTATATACAAAATTAAAAAACAATGTTCTTTTTTGCTTATGAAAGTAGCTTTATAAGAGGACGAGGAATTTCTTAATGGTACAAGCTTTCAGGAATTTTATGATCACAGGATATTTTTGAATGAAGCGGAAAAAACTAAGCGGTGTTAAGTCTGAAAAACCAATTTTTACAGGAGAGACAAAAAACCTTTTTACGGGAAGAATGTACAACCGATTGAGTAAAATATTCTTTTTTCTATAGGTGGATGGATCAAATAATTAACCATTGTGTGAAGAAATAGATAGCGCGACATTTCCATTGATAATTTTTGAAGAAAACTGAATTTTGTTAAAAAGTGGACTGAGCACCGTTTAGCTTCCCCTGCTTTAAATATACTCGTATTATCAATATTGAATACTGAATAAATTATTAATACTGAAAACAAAATAATACATTTTTGAATTCGTTGCATTTTCGGAAACAGGACGCCCTTTTTTAGCCAAGAATTGGATGCAACTCTGTCCACTTCATGACATCGTCTGAGGATAACTTCAAGGGCGTGTAATTGAGATCTGTTTCACAGACGGTGTTGTAGAGTGCAACATCTCGCTTGCTATTAAGATAGTCTCACAACTGTATACATTGTTTTTTGGCATCTGCAACGCATCAAACGCTCTCTATGACGTGGTAGAGCTACCCTTTCAATCGCCGAAAATGTGATGCATTTGCTACTTGGTCATTCCAACGCGGATAGTTCTGTTTATCCTTTCAAGGTCGGTGTTCGACTATTTGATGAGCCCAAAAGAATACGTGAGGACAGAGATGGCATAGTTCTTAATGTCCCTAATTATATTGGACAAATTAAAGGAACTCTTCAGAACCAATCTTAGTTCTGTAGTGAAGGCAGTCATTAGGCTTTTCTTAACTATCGTATTCTGAATACCCTTGGACTCAATAACACCCAGATATTTGTATGACTCACCCTCAGCCATTGACTCAATATGATCCACATTCTTGTTTTCCAATTCTGCGGTCTCTAATTCTCCTCTGAATAAATGCACCAATCTGTATTTACTTATGCTGAACTCCATGTAGATGTAATTAGAAAACTGATTTGCGACATGGATCTCTTGCTGCAGTTCCTTGTTTGAACTAGCTCATAGCTTCAGGTCATCCATATACAGAAGACGGGTCAGATGACGACCATCCTCGCTATCATGTATTTTAACCTCATGAGACATGCCATTTAGTGTTTCGCTCAGGGGATTCAACGCTAAACAGAACCGAAACGCATTAAACTAGACTCCCTGAAGAATACCCGTCCTAATGCGAATTATCGAGTCTGGCGTCAAATCTGGATGTTCGATGATCTTTTGAAAACACCTTGCCAACGCAGGATGCACACTCGGCAGGTACATGTACCAGGATATGTGCACTATGTTCGAACCTGGGGCTTTCCAGTTACTTGCCCTACTTAACACTGTTGAATTGTATGAGTCTGTGACGTTAGTAAGATCTATTACAGGGTAATTGCTTGCCTTTTGTTTCTCTAGTTGGGAACAGGCAGCGTCTAAGTGGCTTCTGTTTGTTTTTCACAAAGACGCCGCCAGTTATCAGCCATGTTTGCTGTTAAGATTGAGAGTTATTTTAAATGTGGTATGATTCGCATTATCTTTGTCACATAGAGTGAGCGACTTTCTGTACACATATATATGTGTATATGTGTAATGATTGGTTACGAAATGATCAGTAAGCGTAATGACAAGAATGCGGTAACATCTCTAACGAATTAAAACCGACACGAACCGGCAAAACTTTAACTATCGTTCCGAATAGAACAATGATGTTGGACTTTCAAAACGATGCTACTGCCAGCGGTCAACTTTTCCATGGAAATTCTATCACAGCGTGAGGTTTAAAATTCATGCTCTTACGTTTAAAGCTTCTTTATTTTGTAGCTCTATTAACGTAAGTCCTAATCACCTCTAATTATGTACACTTGCTCATTATTTTTAATTCGAATCATTATGATTCTGATAATGTTCTTTCATTGAAACTGTAATTTGACCGTTCTATCCAAATTTACTTTGGATTAAATATGTATGTAATGATCTCTCGATTCTAAATATTGTTTGAAAATTACTGTCAAAATGGAAACTGATCTCAAAATTTCAGGTATTCGACAACGAAAATTACGTGAATCTATTTCACGAACAGAATCTAATGATAACAAAATTCCCACTGCGAAAATTAATATTCCACCTTTTTCTGGTGAATATACCGATTGGGAAAATTTTCGCGATCTGTTTGAATCTCTAATTGTGTACAACGATTCTTTGTCAAGCATTGTACGTTTTCAATATCTAAAGACATCTCTGATTGAAGAGGCAGAACATCTAATCAAACACATTAAAGTCACTGATGTTAATTTTCAAACTACTTGGAAGGCAATAAAAAAAGCTCTGAATGTAGTTTTTTGTCCTAGAAAGTTCTTAATATTTTGAGACTTTCTTATTAAAGGGTTAATATACAAGTTTTTGGAGTAGGAGGAGAATTTATTGTTACGGCAAAGAAACTCACTAAAGTATGGTTGCGTCCTAAGGAAGGTAATCTGAATTCAATATCTTTGTACGCATTCGTGCTTCAGAATTCAACATCATATCCTCCACCTGATTTGCTTAGTGGAATAAATAGGCAAGAGTTAAAACAACTCAGCGTAACTGATCCTGATCCTTTCGGACCTCCTCAAGTAGAAATTATTTCAGGAGCGGACCGTTTTGGATTTTGCTTATTAGCAGGTTGAAAACAAGGCACATTAGGTACTCTAACCGCACAAAATAGTGTATTTGGTTGGATTTTATCTGGTCTATTACGCAATTTTTCTGACAGTGGCTCTGTCGTCACTCATCTCGGTCTTACTGAGGAGGTAATTCATGCAAATTTATCTCGTTTTTGAGAAATGGAAGAACCTCCGTCAAATTGAAATAGATCCGCGTGATTAGGATTATCAACGCATTCTATTGTATTCTGAGAAAGGTAAGCTTGAAGCATGGCGGCTGTTTACGGTCACTTATGGAACGGCCTGCGCTCCCTATCTTGCCAATCGAGTTATTAAACAATGAGCGAATAACGAAGGATCTGCCTTTCCCCCGACAAAATATATTCTGAAAAATAACGTTCATGCTGATGATGTGCTCTTTGGCGTGGATGAGATTGAGGAAGCCAAGCAATTACGAGTACAAGTCTCTCAACTGATGGTGCGAGGCTGTTTTCATCTTCAAAAATGGGCAGCGAACTATGAACCGTTGTTGTCTGATTGTCCGCAGGGTAGCCATGAAAGAGATTTTAACTTTTTTTCTGGTGAGGACATCCAAATGAAGGTACTGGATTTACATTGGGATCCGCCTTCAGATAATTTTCAAATTCGTGTAGGGGCTTTCCCTATTGACCAACCAACAAAGAGAAAAATTCTCTCTGTTATAGCCAAACTTTACGATCGACTGTAATGGCTTTCTCCTGTTGTGATCATGGTTGAACGAATGATGCAAGAAATCTGGTGGCGTAAACTGGATTAGGATGATTCCCTTCCAGATGATTTATTGATTCAGTAGAATACCGAAAACACAGGGCTCCCAAAACTAGAAGAAATTCGAATACCAAGATGGTCGAAACAAATTTCATCGAGTTCAGAGTGCGAACTGCATGGGTTTTCTGATGCTTCTGCCAGAGCCTATTACGGAGCCGTATATATTCGCATTCTTCAGGAAAGCGGCAAAGTCCTGGTAACGTTGTTATTTGCCAAGACTAAGATCACTCCAATTCTTCCTGTAAGTATTCCTCGATTAGAATTATGCGGGGCTCAATTACTAGCAAAAACAGTAAGGCTGATGAATTTTCATCATGGCCTACACTAATCAGAGTTACGGCCTATTGTTTGCGATTTATTGAGGTTCTGCGCAGGAAATTGGGAAAATTGCCTGATTCTGAAGATCAGTCTTGTTCCTCTGCTCTTTCCTCTTCCAAAATTAAAAAGGCTTCTCTTTTTTGGATTCATAACGTCCGAAGTACTGCCTTCGCACCCGAAATTCGTGCTTTAAAAAAAGGAGATCCGATTTCTTTAAACTCATCTTTAAAAGCGTTCACTCCGTTTTTTAATGGTTCAGCCATCCCACGTTTTGGAGGCATGCTACATAAGGCTCCTATATGTTATGATGAAAAACATCCGGTTATTCTGCCTAATCACCGCGTTTCGGATCCAATTGCTCGGCATTCTCGCTTGAGAGCCATGCATGGTGGCATTCAGCTGACATTATACACACTTCGCCAAGGATTCTGGGTAATCGGAAGCCAGAATGTGGTGAAGAATTCAATTCGTCACTGCCTAATTTGTGGTCGCCAACGTGCTGCTATCGTTGAGCAATTGATGGGTAGCTTGCTTGATTTTAGGACGACAAGTTCTGGAGCATTCAGTCATACTGAAGAGGACTGCGCTGGTCCTTTCCAGATTCGTTTTTCCCCAGGTCGACGTCATAAAAGTTGTAAGGGCTATGTAGCACTTTTCGTCTGCTGTGTAACCAGAGCAATCCACTTAGAATTGGTCTCAGACTATTCCTTACAGGGTTTTCTAGCTGCCTATCAGCGTTTTGTTACGAGAAGAGGAATTCCCGCGCATAAATACAGCGATAATGGCACTACATTTCGAAGTGCTGATCAGGAATTGAGAGTTAATCTCTCTCAATTGCGTCAGGATCCTGATATACACAATATGTTTTCAGTTGAGGGAACCACTTGGCATTTCATCCCCCCTTCTGCTCGTAACTTTGGAGGTTTGTGGGAAGCAGGTGTCAAGAGTCTCAAACACCATTTGCCTAGATGCGTGGAATTTCATACTCTCACGTTCCAAGAATTTACAACTACTCTATCGCGTATCGAGGCTTGTCTCAACTCTTGACCTATCGGCCCTCTCTCTAATGAGCCAGATGATTCTTCTCATCTAACACCAGGTCATTTTTTGATAGGAGTACCTATGACTAGTCCTCCGGAACCCTCTGTAGAATTTGTTCTGGAAAATAGATTGAAGCGATGGCAAATGGTGCAACGTATAGCTGCAATATTCTGGCGTCGGTGGAAGGTGGAGTATTTGCATTCTCTACCACAACGTCCCGTATGAAAAAACAACAGCCTAATGTTGAAGAGGGAGATATAGGCCTCATTCGGCATGATGCACTTCCTCCGTCTGAATAGTACTTGGGTCGAATTATTAACTGTCGGCCTGCAAGCGATGGTCTGGTCCGTGCTGTTCGTATTAAGACTGCTACTTCCGAGTACAACCACCCGATTTCCAAAATCTGCTTATTACCTATTTCTGCTGCGATAACTCTTGAGTTGACCGATAGTCTTGTTGCCCAAGTGACCCAATTGAAGGGCACTTCATTTGTTGAGAAACTAATTTTAAGAGAGCGCTAATTAAACCTACGTACATTTTTTGCATCTCTATGCTTCATTTTTTCATTTTATTTTGTTTGCATTGAAACTAAGTACATGGTACACTCTCTTTAGGTCTTTAGTACCTCCAGAATCATATTTCTGAAAAATGTAAATATTTCTCATGGCGGGCGGCCATTATTTAACTTCGGCACCGTTTCTAGACAGCGGGCGGCACTTATTATTACTGAAAATCTGTTACTACCTGTTTCAATTTATGCAATCTCCATAAATATAATACATAAAATTTAAATTAGTTTCGTGCTACTCCAACACCATGAGGCGGGCGGTATGTTAAGATTGAAAGTTATTTTAAACGCGGTTTGATTCGCGTTATCTTTGTCTCAGAGAGTGAGCGACTCTCTGTACACATATATGTGTGTATATGTGTAATGACTGGTGCCGAAATGATCAGTGAGCATACTGATGAGGATGCGGTAACATCTTCAACGAATTCAAACCGACACGAATGTAATTATGTCTATCTCAAATAAATGCTTGCATTGTTTGTTAACCCTTAAGCAATGACTCTAATTTCCAAGAAAAGTTATGCACCTCCTTGCTTCTCTTTTGCCAAATTATGAATCAACTTTCTATTTGCATTAACATCTCCCAAAGGAGGAACTTCGATGTCCGATGGGATATTTTGCTTCTTACTTAGTTCACGATAGATCCTCCTTGCATGTACATAAAAGGTTTGATGTTGCTGCCTTCTTGCACTACCCTCATTGTACCTACTTAGTCTTAGCAGTAAGAATATCAAGTCTCTCTCGATAGGAGTCTACACTCTTATCAAATATTGCTGGTTTCAGTGTCTCGAAATTCCGACGGTAGATAATTTTAGTAACACGGCCTGCCAGCTTTCTGGTTCTATTTCTCTTCTTATATTGAGTCAATCGGCCCAGTTTGCGCCTTACATTGCTGTCATCCATATCCAGCCTGATTTTCCATAATCGATCTCGTTCCTTTCCTGGGGCAAAGACTACATTCGTAGGCCTAGTTTTACGACCCAATGTTCTAACGACTGCTACAGCTGCACAATCCACAACAGTTTACACATGTAACGCATTAGTTATACGTTTAAGTGCATAGGCGAAACCTTCTTGTTCAAGTGGTCTATCAGTGCATGCTGATCCTTTGTGATAAACATTTCTGGCAGAGGATGGCTTTGTTTCTTGATGTACATCTCTGAACTGTAGTACAGCTCGACCAACATTCCTTTCAAGGTGCTGCAGTTTTTCTGGGATTTTGCTGTTTACATTTACATTGATGTCCAGATATGGTTCTAGTGAATCCGGGTCTATATCCTTATCATCCCTAGCACCTATGCCTTCAACTTCAATCAGCTCTTCGTTATCCACACCTTCCAGAGGGAGCTTATCAATAGCAAGATGCTGTTCTACTTCCGTTTTCATGGCAGCTATTTCAACACTTGAAAATAATTTGCTAACAGATATTCAACGTTTTCGGTCTACTAGATTCTCTTCCGTTATACTTGTGGCTAAATGCATGTACTCAAGTAAGAAGAGATGATGATGTTCTCTTCTCACATTTTGCCCACTTTACTCTGCCAGAAAATAAAGGCGCACTACATCTCTGTTCACGGGTTACGTTTATTTCAATCGCTTTCTTGTTTGCTGAACTGCTTCTGCCTCCGTTTGAATCAGACGAACTGCCGCTGGATGATGTGGTCGTACTGGATCATCATGTCCATAATTATTGACGTTTTTTTCCCGCCAAATCAATCCTTCGTGCAATCTCCATTACTCGATCTCCCGAGATAAGTATATTATTTATTATGTTCTTAACCTTAGCGATAAGATTTCTCACTGCAGCTCTCTGTATATGAAGATACTTTGTAGCGAACTTTATCCAAAAATTGTATCTCGTTTCGCGCTTAGTCTCAAGCTTAGCGCTTTCATAATAGAGACGCATCAATTCTTTTATCATTGTTGTATTCCAGATGATGTTCTTCCAGGGTATTCCTGTTGAGGTAGTTGGCTGCAAATCGCTAACGCTAACCAAAGCATTCTCAGCAGGCCCAGTAGATGATACACTGTTTGCTGCTTGTCGCAGGTGTTCTTACTGTCGAGATTTTTAATCGGTTAGATCTGCCTGACCATCACGCAGCTCGCCACCGTCTACAGCCTGATGAGCTAGAGATTTTATAATTTAATACGATGTTTAAAATCTCTTGCGATGATGTTCTAGTAGGCACAAAATTAGGGGTATGGTGTACTTCGGAGTTCGTCTTTTACCGGCCTTGTCCTTACGTAGCGACCGAGAGCGTTGGAGGTGACAGTTGGATGCTTTTTTGCAGCTACCATCTCTTACTCCATAGGGTTTCAGTCGCCTACTTCCTGAGGGTCTAGGAAGTTTCTTAAAATGCGGCAGGCGTTCAGCAAAACCATTATACTTACGGATCTTGGTTGTATAGTTCAAGATTAACTATAAATGGCTCCAAATGGTCATTCGGAATGAAAAAATCTGCATTCATTCAAATAAAAAAAATATTTGAAAAAAAAAGGCGACATTTCGGTCAAATATAGATTCTTTTCAAGGCTTTTGACTCATTGATTGATGCTATTTCAATTATATGATCGTTATTTTAGGTTTCTTACCAAAAGGCTTGAAAAGCTTGACCGAAACGTTGCTATGTTATTTCACATATATTTTTTATCTAAATGAATTCAGATTTCTTTTATTCTAAATGACCATTTGAAGCCATTTAATGGTTTAACTTGAAATAATAAAAGGTCAAAACTAGAGGAAGTATAATGAGGAGATGATTGTATAGGATGCCTGCAAGTTTCAGTTAAGAGGACAAGCAATGTTGATGATGTTAATGATATTGATCTCTTCCACCTTTTTTCTTACGCATCACGATTTCGGGTCAATTGGCTCGGATATAATGATCCATCCAGATAGATACATTCCAGTATGAGATGTAGTGTCCGTTTTCCAAAACGCAGACCAGAATGTGTCTATAGAAAGGCATCCATTCTGTTAAGAGTCCTAAATTTGGGGCAAGTTGTTGATGTAAAGTGCACGCTACATCATTATGTCTGTGTGTGTACTCTCTCTGAGCCAATTAAGCGACAACCATTAATAATGTGCTCGATGGATTCGTTGGTATTTCCACACAATTGGCACCTCTCAACCACGTCTTGATGTAACATGTACTTGCGATAGTTTCTGGCGTTGACAACCGTGCCCGTTTTCAGCCAAACATTGGATGCCCATCTGTCCACTACATGTTGTTCTAACTTCATTGAGTGCTCGTGGTCGACGGCTTTTTGTATCTATTGCGTTTCTAATTCATCCATGATTTCTGCCCTGATACTGAAGGCCTCCTCTAAGAACAAGTTCAATCGTACGTCACCCCGATGACACTCTTCGTTACACACTTATTGTGAACAATTTCCCTTCACATCTCCCTGTCATGGCATAGATATTTGGCCTACTTTACATACATACATATTTTCTAGCAATCTCTTTTTTTCTATGGCTCTTTATATCTTTACGATTCATGGTCGCATTCGCACATTTCCTTGACTCTTGTCAATCAGTGTCTCTTCAAGACTACATTCTTTGAGAACCAACTCATAAATGACATTGTCCATTAAGTTTAACGCGCATATTCTGCACAAATTGCGGAAGATACACGAAATCATCCACTTGTTCTATCCTCTCTTCGTCTGAGGTAATGTTGCATACTTTTTCCTCACCCCCTTTTCGCATACAATAATTTTTGTTTTATTCACGTTAATCTTAAAACCCACACTGTAAATGCTGCCATTCTGCTTGCTTAACATTCTCTGCAAGTCATCGACTGATTCTGCCGTAACAACCTAATCATCTGCAAACGCCAGTCCACGCACCTTCATTGTCCCCAGATCAACACCTCCTTCGTCTAAGAAAGCCATTCTTAGACACTTGAAATTAGACATCAGAAATAATCTACTTATCTCAGAAGACCAAGCAATGGAAATTGAACAAAGGGTTGATTTGGTAGGGTAAAACGTCGATAATGAACATCAGTTAGAGAAAACTGCACCATAAGATCAAGCGGCGACCAGTGAAGCAATACAACATCATGATGCTATTGATGTTCCTGTGCAACCTCATTATGATCAAGTACCACCATATCCTCCAGAAAGAGACAGCCTGATTCAACCAGAGGCAGAAGCAGAGATTCAGCAACTAAGAAGGCGATTGAAATGGACATACCATATCAACAGAGATGCAATAGACCTTTATTTCTTGGCAGAGAAAAGTGGGCAAAGTGTGAGGAGAGATCATCATCGACTATTCTTATTTAAGCACACGCATCCAACTACAAGAATAAAGGAAAGGAATCTAGCAGGCCAAAGACGAACAATATCTGATGAAAATTTTTTTTCGACTATTGAAGTAGCAACCATCAAAATGGAAGTAAAACAACAGCCTCCTATTGATAAACTCCTTCTGGAAGGTGTGGATAACGCAGAGCTGGTTGAAGGTGAAAGCACGGGTACTAGGAATAATGAAGATCAAGTACCCGATCTACTTGAATCACGTCTGGACATTATCGTTCCCGTTGATGTGAACAGCGAAATCTCAGAAAAACTAAATTACTTTGAAAAAAATTTTGGTCATGCTATACCAGAGGAGATGTAGAACCAACACAAAACAATTCCTGCCAAAGTTGTACATCACGAAGGATCTGCATGCGTTAATAGGACACCTTGAGAACAAAGTTTTGCCTCTGCATTTCAACGCAGAACTTACTGTGTTGCACGTGCAAACTCTTGTGTACTGCGCAGCTGTGACTGACTACTGGTAGGGTGTTTGGGGAAAAATAAACAGAAGCAACTTATGCGCTGCGTGCTTCCAAGTAGGCAAAGAAAGAGCAAACAATAAGCCTGTTGTTGAGCCTACTAAAATCATAAACTCAGGAAATTAAGATTTTGAAAATGGAAAGTGACTAGAAAGCTGTAGGTCCGGACATGGTGCAAAATTTCTGTTACGAGTACCTGACGAGTGTGCTCTCTGCATTAGCAAGCGGGCCAGTAAAGATCTAGTCACCATAGATGCTGTAGCCATGAAGCAGGCACGTAAACATCAAAGAAACTTACACATGGCATACATTGACTACAAGCAAGCGTTCCCTCCCGTTACACCATGACTACTTGCTTAAACTCTTTGAAATATGAAAGATCTGCCCACACATCATCGACTTTCTAAGTTATGCGATCATTCTACGGGAAACAAGAATCAAGTATTTTAATCATGCAAAACCAAGGATAAAAAGTTTAAAAAATGTATGTTGCTTTTGCATACCGAATTTGTTTATAAAAAATGACAATTGTTAATACACATCAATATTCTGCAGTTAAGCCTCTCTAATAAAACTTCTATAAGCATATCAACAATCAAACTAAAAATAAAAGGTCTGATTTACAGAAACTTGCGAATTTATTAATTTTTTCATAATAGTTATATATAACAATAATAATTTTATATATTTTATACCTTTTCACAATTCTCTGTAGAGCTAGAGATAAACTATATCAATTTGAGTAATAAGAACATTTTTATGTTGATTAAGCCACTCCGTTGTTAATTTGTATACTTAATTTGCTTATAACAGTTGAGTTGACTATTATGCAAATGATCTGTATACTTTGAGTGCCCCTGTAAATTTTGGATTTCTTCAATTTAAAATAAATTTTCGTAAATCGGATGAAAACTAAAGGCTGTAGACTTTTTGGAATAGTAAATTCCTGATTTCGATGACTCTGCCTCGGGCCGAGGGATACGTCTAGTCGTACTTGCTAGAGTTTGGAACGGAAGTGCTCCAATGTTTGCGATACATGCAAGAGCCATGAATTGTCACCAAATAACCCTTCCTGTGGAATAATAAAAGAAAATTTTACGAATGCGTAAGCAAGATGAATCTGCGAACAGCGACTGAAACCAGCAAATCCACTAGGCACTTGCCGCGTTCGCGACCGTGTTTAATAGCTAAGTAGCAGGTTATGAGTACCTGCGGAAGGAGGTGGGCCAATAATAATGAAGATGGTGGTTAAAAAAAACCCAGGTTGCCCTAATATGTCATATTAGGCATACTACTCTCATAAGATCACTTGACTGCATTCCAAAAATGCGTCCATGACTGATGATATATACTGGGACAGCCCCGTATAGAAAGTTTCGCCAAAAAATGTCAACTCAAGACCAAAAATGCATCAAACATATTAGACTGTAACCATCTCAAGAATGAGGATTTCTTTTTTTATAATACCGACTGCGACAAAAAACCTGCCGGCTCAGGCGGTTACGCGCTCGGACTTCCTGTTAGAGATCCGGAGTTCGAGCCCTGAGCCAGTACCTCTGGAAATTTCTACATTTCATTCTACTGAAGCTCTGGTAGTTCAGATCCAAACTTAAGCTGTAGTTCCCCTCATCATGCACTTGGCTGCAGACGAGTTCTTGGATGGTGGGATAAAAAAGAAACCAGACTTACCCAATATGTCATAATTGGTTTCAAAACAGTCTATAGCCCACAAGTCTAAATCGATTTTGATCTTTTTTTTCAAATACACTCAACTAAATTTCAAAGAGAATTATAAGAGGCGATTTTTAAATCATTTATTTATTGTACTTCCGTGCTAACAAATAAATTGTTCGATAACATTTATTAACTCTATATACAAATGCACTATCTGGTCACAAGAAAAAGCAAGCTTACTCTAGAGAGTTGAATATGACAGGTGTTAACGATTAGGAAAGAACTAGATTAAAAAATGATTATAGGGATAAAAATAGAAAAGCCACGATAATAGTCAAAGAAAGCAACGATGAAATAAAAGCGGAAGAAGATACAAAAATGCAAATTAATTTTGAAGAAATGAATATGTGTGCTGTGAACGTTGAATTTCAAAATGATTGGAGAAAGACAATTGTCGTCCCACTCTACAAGGGAGAGGGTGATGAAGGTGACTGTACTAATTATAGAGCGATTAGCCTACTAAGTACCGTGGGCAAAATATTGACCAAAATAATTATTGGGATTGTCATGGGAATAACTAAGGACAGGATCCGGGAAATCCAGTGAGGAGTTATGCCAAGGAGATCATGTGCGGATTAGATGTTTAGCTTGAGACATACCATAGAAAAAAGTTTGAGAGTGAACACAAAAATTGTCCGTGCATTTGTTGATCTGGAAAAAGCTTTCGATAAGGTGAATATATCTAAACTTTGGGAAGTCCTGAAAGAGTATGGAGTGAATGGTTGGCTTCT
>JAUMHM010000083.1:54945377-54961922 GCA_032362435.1 Melikaiella ostensackeni
GATTGGCTATTTTAGTGGCGATATGAGAAAACAGTATGGCGGTTTTTGGCGGTTTTTGACATCCAGGTGGCGGTATCACGCAAACTTTTCCTGGCAGCCCTGACATGCAGGGTTTCAAATTATAGTGTAACATGTTTATATTGAAAGAATGTGGGATTTTTAATGAGTTCGGAAATTCATGCAAAAAAAACGTTTTTCTTTTATATAATAAAAAACAGTTAAAAGAAATGAAACGGGAATTAAAATAATGCATGTTACATTCTTTCTGTTCTTTTCTGTTTAATTCTTTCCGTTACATTCTTTAGCGATCACGTCTTTATCGTCTTGTTCTTGTCGTAAAACTGCTTTCAGATGACCCATCAATGAAACCGCTCGTCATGAAACTTCTGCTAACCTCCGCGTTGTACTCTTAGAATTGCTACCCAATCATCATACATATACTTTCCGGCTATTTTGCTATTCTCACTGTACCACTTACAATACGAGAGAGGTGCTGTGAGTTCAGCGTGCTTGTAGCTTTTTTTTGCATAAAGCCATTCGAACTTTGTAGAAGCATCTATTACAGCGAAAATTTGATTGCAGCTTTTCTTCGTAGATGAAAGAGGACCGAAGCGATCCACGTGAAAAGTATCCAGCCAACACTCGCCCTTTCCGATGCTGTTTGATCGCATTCCTTTAAACCAGTAGTCTCTTTTTGAAATCGCTTCATTTTATTAATCGCAAAATGTCCTCGCTCATGCGCTTCTCTATCTATCTGTAACTGCATCGGCCTTGGAACCACTGCTCATACATCGTCGCTGACTATTTCACATAAAAGGTCATTTTTTATCGTAAATTCATCTTTTTCCTCATTTTTGGCCGCAGTAAATGAATTTCGTAAGCTTTTATCTTCGCACTGAGGCCTTTCTAGCCTAGCAGCAATACAATCTTTGCAATCTTCAATGAAATAATTTCAAATAACGGATGTCGGCTTCAAGCGTTGAAATGTGCCATTAATCGATCCGGTCGGTGCTCTATGGCATATTTAAATGGTGCGAGGAAAAGTGTCTATCTATGTACCCGCACGCAAAGGTTTTTCCCATTCGTGGTCATCGCAAGAGCTTCACAATCTGTCACAATCTTCAATTTAATACCTCAAGGGTAAAGTCTGAATTTCCGAAAATACCTGCTTCAACTCAATAGACCTTGAAATTTATTGACACACGTAGGTGCTTTAAATTTTTTGAAGTGATTTAATTTTATCTTCTGAGGGACTCATACTTCTGGCTTCGATTACATGCCCAAGACATTCAATTTTTGTTTGTAAAAAACGACGTTTACTTCAACCGAGTCTCAGTCCAAATTTACTTGCTTTGTCTAATACAATTTCAAGAATTTTCACACCTATTTCGCCATCCATGGAATGCACAATAAAATCAACCATATAAGTTAATACCAATTTTTTGCGCACTCGAATCTCTAAATATCACATTAACATATCTTTGAAATACAGACCGTAAATTGCAAAGACCGAAATGCACCTTTCAAAAATTCGTAATGACGAGTCATAGACGATACTTTTTTTACGCTCCTTCTGATTTGGCACTTTTCAAGACTATGGCTCGGTTCCAAAATCTCTCTCATCGAGTCAATGTCAAATGACTTCCACCAACTCGATATTCGCACTCTTAGGTGAGAATAAGCCACATTCTTCCGCTGATGTCATTTTTCCACTTCCTAAGGAGTAGAAAGTACTTCCTACTCACACTGCTCGAAAAGCGAGTTTGTGGGCCCGCTACGCAGGCATAAAAATGGGCCGCCATCATGAGAGTGTCATAAAAAAAGTTTACACAGCAAAGCTGTTCCCCTTCAAACCACCGCAGGATCCCCCTGGGAGTGACTGCCGTCTATGAAAATGAAACTGGCTCCCAGTAGAATCGCGGTAAACTACACCCATGGCCAGAGCCGAGAATTCAATAAAGAAAATAGTTTGTTTCTCGAAGTCAAGGGGGACGATGCAAGCTGTGTCCAGGGTAACTCGATTATGAAGACATTGGGAATTGAGAAGTCCGCGCCCGTCTTTACGGCCGAAACGGCAAGCATGTTAGTTACAGGTATTTTGTTCAACGCCTTCAAGCTTTCCAACAGACAGATGATAAGTTCGCGGGGGACTGAATCGAAATCTTTCTGGTAATCAATCCAGACATCTGACAGATTGCGTTAGTCGTTCAGGGCAGCTGTGAAGAACTTGCACAGCATGTTCAGACAAGTTATGAGCCTGTGGTCCCTTGGGATGGACAAGTCGCCTTTCTCCGGGAGGAGTACAGTGCGTCCGAACACAAGCCCCTGCGGAGTAGGCGTCTCCGACTTTAAATATGAGGTAAAGATCCTGGCCAGGTGTTGGTGTGTAGAAGTAAACCTCTTCCACCAATAATAAAAATATATAAATTAAATTTTTTATCAAAAATAATTCTTTACAAATTAATTTAACTGCATCTTTAGATGGTCCCACAGCGGAGAAGTTCTTCTTTCCCCTTAGTCCTTTTTTCACCTCCTCGGTAGTATTTTTTCAACAATGTGCTGCTTGATAGTCAGAAGCTTTGACTTTTTCAATGTGTGATGGTAGATCCTCAGCTCGTGAGCGAACTTTTGGATCCTTACCGTTGATGCAAGCGCCTTTTTGTCTTTGGATCTATCGTTGGCTCCATCCTTCGATTTGGATCAGCCAAAGCTGTCGCTGCATCATAGACTGAACAAATAATGGTCCAGATGTCGGACTCCTCCGACAGATCCTCACCCAGGGGGTTTTCCCTTCAGCCAGATTTTGGGGCTGAGGAGGAACCTGGATGTCAATGTTTCTCTTCGATCTTAAATCGCCATCTTCCTCATCTTTGTCTGCGGCTTGTTCTTGTAGCGGTTGGGAAAGCGTTCCGCGTATGTATCCTATTCGCAAGAGGTTGTCGGCGCGGTTTTGTAATCTCTGTTGCGAAACGTGTGAAAGCTCTGAGTGTTTCTGGCACCACAGAGTGTGCAGGCGCGCCATGTAACTTCTGCGATCAGGGATAATGCTGGCATCGTAGAACTCTAGGAAATCATCTCTGAGTCGACCCGTCCACTCTCGACGTCGTCCGTCACGCCGATTCGTCATTGTGTTTCCATCCAAATTATTTGCAGCACCTCGAACTTAAGGGCGATCGGCACTGTTAGCCGGCCCATTGTCGAGTGCATTGTGCGTTCGATCATTTTGAACCGCATTTACAACTGGGTTTGGTGTTCTTGTAGTTATTTTCACAAGCAAATAGGGAAACGATTCATCCACCTTGTCGGAATCCCGCATGCCAGGATGAGGCTGCATACTCTATGTATGCGAGAACTTTGGCGGATGCAAACTGTGAGACAAAAAAAATGGCTGATCATAAGACTGGAAGGCGCATGCATTAACTCAGCACAAAGATGAGCTAAGTAAGACAGTAAGCGTCCTGCATGCGGTGTGTGACTGACTACATAACATCTGGCAGGAAGTTCACTGCCAGGGTCCGACAGTTCGCGCGCGAACTACGGATCCGTCTCACACACTCAACAAGTCAAAGCTGCTGACCATCAGACAGTACATTTTTTTTTACCCATCTCGCCTATTCCGAGACCCTCCAGTTACTGTGGACCACCCGCCTACCCAAAGGAGGTCGAGGCATTTTGGGGAAATGTCTACGAAGTCCAGTATCCACTGATTGAAGACACAGAGATTATAAATAGATTCAAGGATCTGTGCAGCGACCTCATAACACGTGAGGAGGAATGCCCAACTATCACAACCGAAGAGATGAAAAATGTATTAGGAGACATGAAGAACTATTCCGCTGAAGGGGGAGATGGTATCAAGAGCTTCTGGTGAAAGAAGTTTCCTTTCATTCACCAGCATCTGGCCCGCATTTCCGCTTGATATATAAAGTCGGAAGATCCTTTCCCGGAGTGGTTAGTAAAAGCACGCACTGTGCTTCTCCCGTAGAAGGGCAACGTGTCTGACCTCAGAATTGCGGGGGAGGATTGTTCGGATAATCGGACCTGTTTGAACCTGTTTCAACCTCCCGTACACTTATCATCTGTCTGTTGGAAAGCTTGAGGTTTCATCCACACATAGTGAGATGCATAGAGAAGTTGACGACCCTTTGGGAAATCAGATTTACTATTTCATCTGGAAAACATCGCGCGACAACTAATCGAGGGTGAAATGCTGGCATTTCCGAGGATCTCGAACTCGTCGACAGAAGCGCTATACGACACTTTGGCGCTAGAGAGACCTACCCATACCTGGGCCTGCCAGAGAGCCGCATTCAAGATGTAACATCTATAAAGGATTCTCTCCGATGCAGATACAAACGTCTGAACTAACAGATTTGGTCTTCCGAATTGTCGGCGAGGAACAACGTATCTGCAACGAACATGCTTGCTGGCTTGGTACTACTCTGTTCATTCGGAGTGGTTTCATGGTCGAATGACGAGCTGAGATCCGTCGACATTGGGTCAAGAAAGGTTATGCACATGAACAAAAGCTTGCACCTCAAGCTTCCCATTTCGTGACTTTACATATAACGCCGTCAAGGTGTTCGCCGAATGCTGAACCTCGAATGACTCTACAACAGGATCATTCTAGGTACAGCATATTGAGTCGCAAATTGGCCAGACCCTCTTCTTGAAATGGTGAGGAAACACGAAGAAGTGGGTAATGGAGCGTTTCTGTACAAGGCAGCGGAGAAAGTTTCTGAAATATTTGGCCTCGACTTCCTCATCAGGAGTGAGGAGAATGCATCAAACATTATCCAACTTGAGTACTCACTCCTGAAGGCCTGGGTGAAAAAAGTACAGGAGGAAAACTTCCACCAACAGCTCCTCGACAAGAAGATGCACGGCAACTTCCACGGAAATGTGAAGGATCAATTGATCTCGCTGGAGCTAGCGTTTGCTTTCCTTAAATCATGCGAATTAAAGTCGGGCACGGAAAATGTCATTTTGGCATGCCTAGACGGTGAAAAGTACTGAATATACTGAGACTACATTTTCTCGAAAATTGTTTCTGTCGCAAACTCGAGACCTGACGTAGTTCTCCGTGCCTTCAACAAAAACAGACCATGTTCGTTATCAGATTTCCGGCACTAGCCGACGAGAACATCACAGCCAAGAAGAGTGAAAAAGAAAAGAGATATAAAGATCTTTTAAGGGAGTTGCAATAGCTCTACCCATAATATGCTCTCAGAGGTATCAAGCTTTCCCTGCTTCATAACCTGAAAAGCATTCCCGCGTGAGTGGGACACCCAGATAGTATGTGCCGTAGGTGCTCAGAATGCGCATAATACGCTCTGCACCTGTTGTTGGGAACTTCTTGACGTAAGATTCGCCTACGGTATACCAAGGTGGAAATGACACCGTCCTGCCACGCGAAGATAAAACCCTCTTTGCCTGAATTCAGTCTAATTCTGTGAAAGTTTCCGTGCCGTCTCGGCTGCCTACTCCGCGGTTCTGTAAAGGAACGTGCTTCGTCTATGGAACCACCCCACATGAATAGAGTAAAACCAGGACGGCAAGCATCTTAATTGCAGATATCTCGTTTAACGCCGATAGATTGCAAGACCAAATCTTCCGAAGTAGACGCTTGTATCTGCTTCGAAGAGCTTCCTTCACTGATGTTATACCCTGAATGCGGCTTTCTGGCACGGTAGGAGTACAGTGCGTCCTAGCACCAGCCACTGCGTAATGGGTGTTTCCGACTTCAAATGTGAGGTAAAGTTCTTGGCCAAATGTTAGTGTGTAGAAGTGAACTTTTTCCACCCGAAGTTCTTGATACCATCTGCTCCGGCAGCGGAGAAGTTATCGGTGCCCCTCAGTGCTTTCTTCACTCCTTTGGCAGGGATTCGTGAACATTGTTCCTCGGCCGCTATGAAGTTGTAGCGCAGCTCCTTGAAATACATGATGTTCTCAGTGTCTTCATGCTGTGCGGGACCTTGCAAATTAAGGGGATAAGGTGAATTTTAAACGAGTCGAAAATCCTACCTTTCATAAAAAAATTAAAAATAAAATGCTATCAGTATCTCAGCTGTTATCTATATTTTCTATCTCACTTTGATTATCGTTCTTTTCTAATTTGTATTCTCGCTTCTGTAGTTCTACCTTGAGCTACACTTTCTTTTCTAAACTGTTGGTATTTACTCTTCAAATTACAATAAATAGTTGCATTTTCTATAATTATTTATATAATTTTTATATAATTTTATATAATATATAATTTATTATATATAATTTATATAATTATTTTACTCAATTTTCAATCTGTTGTGTTCGTTATGGGCACTAGGTTATAGTGCGAGAAAAATACCACCTGATGCTACCTATTTTCTTGGAAGTGATTGAGCGTCGAGAAATTTTCCCGCGCCAAATTTTGCAAAAGGACGCTATCTCTAACTTTTGCAATTTTCATTACACATGTTTCTAGTTTCTTGTGATCAACTTTATTTACTTTCTTCATTAATCTTATATTATTTTTTCTCAAAAAATTTTTTTGAAATTATTTTAGTTTTTACAACCCGATCTAAATTCTTATTTTTTACACCCTTCACTTGTACAATCCGGCTTTCCGAAGTACATACAAGTTATTTTTTATCGGGGCCGGCTATTTATTTTTATTTACAATGGTAGAACTTTCTATCACGCAGTCTACCAACGTTTCAACGGAACATACCCTATCCGCACAATTTTCAAATCAGTGTATAATGTTCAATTCAAATGATAAACAATGTTTAACCATCACAAACTTTACATATAGCTTAAAATTGTTTAATGGGACACACGCATACAAAATTGATATTATAACTAATCATCATGACATGACACTGGTGCGGGTCTTTTCCACACACCCTGTTCCGGCCCGCAGGGCCGTATGTGGCAGGAGTGCTTATAACTCCGTTATAATGCAATGGGTCTTGAACTTCGTAAATCTCCCTCTAAACAGTCTCTACCTTCTCAAACGTTATCGGATTATTGACAGAAACAGGGGAATCGTTGGAGAGGCGCGATGGTATCTCGTGCACACGAGAAACGTGTCACAAAGCCAATTTCCATTACCCTACTGAATAATTTTTTTAAAAATTAATACATTCAAATATCATGGCAACTTAACAATACGCTTTTGAAAATTTTCATGAACTGCCACGATAAACACAAGCGTTATCTGCTCCAAGGTACATAGTACACACGGTTAGCAGAGCTAGTACATACTCAATAAACGTACTTGTTTTTCAGTTGGGTGGTACGGTATACAGTAGCGGAGGTAGTAGCAACAGTATTTGGAGCCCAGCCGTGACAGAGAGCAGTGGTGGATTTCCAAATGATCATCAGAGATTAGCCTGGACAACAACCAGCACACAGCAACAATGTTATCAAAATTATACTTCCTACTATACGAACATGGATTATCTCTCGCCAGCCACGCATCAACTAAACATAATGGTACTTAGATGACACAGTTTTTCAAAACTATTTTCAACCCTTGTCTTGCACGGTGGGATTGGATCGACTCCAACCCCGAAAGGGCTTGGAGCACTCGCTCTTCGTCTAAAATGGTTTCAATAATGCCTCGCAAACATTTTGAGACCAACAAAAAATCGTTAAAGGGATTTTAGAGTAAACTAATTTTTTATTTTTATTTACGGGTATTATGTATGTTTGCGTCAGAACAACTTCAAAGTTACTATATTTCGGCCTAAACTCTGTAGCTTGGAATCGAAAAGAAGTATTTAAAAGTTGAAGGTCTTTAGATGTCCGGGACCCATTAACATTTTTCTTCATGTGAAAAATTCCAGTTTTTATTAGTTTTTTCAAATGTGCCACTATTTTAGAGCATCCTGCTCTGAAGTCGTCGCAACAAAAATGAAAGTGCATTAACTTCCTAGTAATACTAAAAAAATCAAATGTTTATCTGATATAGTTTAGGAGATACGACCTGCTCAAATTATATTTTGCTAAAAAATTTATGAAAAAAAAACAATTTTTTCAGTTTTTGTGAAATAGGTTATTCTCTTTGCATTGTGCACGAAAATATTCATAGCAGAGCCAGTGAGAACTGTGCAGTGTATGTGGAATACTCCACACCTGAAATAGGACCAGGTTGGAATTTCTTAACTGGGATTTTTGAATTGTCCCGATTCTCCCAGTTACAAAACTACTCAGTAGGGAATAATTTGTCCCGCTGGCCCTAAGGTATAGTATCAGTTAAAGCGGACATAATTTCCTGAATATTTAAAATAACGTTTTGTATCGAATGCGTCCGAAGTTATAGCGTGTCGAAAAATACCCACTTCTATGAAAATTCATTAAATTATTCTTTTAGAAAATAAGTTAATTCTGTATTATGGGGGCGATTGTGTAACTTATTTACTTTCACATTCACTTTTATTTTTCCAAAATTCACGTTGGTTTTTTTTAAATAATTGTGACACTCAAAAAAAAAAAAGACAACCGAAGTGAGTTTCAAAAAAGATGAAATGAAAGTGAAAGACATAAAGTTACATAATCGCCCTCTGCACAATTTTTAATTTCGGACAGAGCCAGCACGAATTGCGTGAAGTTTGTGGTGTACTCCACACCTGGAACTCGACCACGTGTGGAATTCCACACCTAGGATTTTTTTATTTTATCAACGCACCTCTTCTTCCACTCCTTTTTGTCCGAACCCACTCACCAGTCACTACAAAACTCCACACTCGGGAAAAATTTGTTTCACCGGCCCCGATTTCACACCACACACATTAAAATCGCAACTACACAACAGTATAGGCCATAATATCTGAGAGATCAACTATATTACCTTGGAAAATCTACTATATTTGCCTTATGTGAATTATTTGCTGATTATGGTTTCGACTCGGATAGCATCAACTTTTAGAAGACAACTAACTTTTATGGCTAGATTTCATGAATTATGAATTTCTACAAGCTTTGCAGGTAATAATTTGATGTACTTTTATTATTGTGAGATCTACATTGCACAGGAAATAATAAGGTACTTCAACAAAACTTAAACTTAACTGCATATATGCACGCAATTGGCCGATATAAATATGAGAATTAGATTGAGATGAATGATTATGATAATGCGAGATAATTTTTATAATATAAATTGTGCAATTAACAGGAGATATTGATTGTAAGACAATGAATAAAAAATACGATCCTAAAAATTCAAATGATAAAAAGAAGGAACATATATCAAAATTTGATACCGACATACTCAGAACTTAATTTAAAGACTCGTGCCGCTAAAAGATCATTCCAAGCAGAGTTCTACTATATATTGATGTTATTGATGTTGGCCAGATGGAATGGTTAATTAAAATTGATGGAAAGTTTGATTGTCTACTGGCTGTAATATTCTATTTTTTGGAGAAACGAGAAAATATCTACCTCGGCCCGGACTTAAACCGGGACCGCCGACTTTATGTGAGTGGAGCGTCAACCAATTACGCCACCGAGGCCGCAGTAGGTCGTTTCTTATTCCTCCTATATCACAGGGGGATGCAAGACTTGCATCTTTTTACCCTATGAAATTTTTATTATTATTCCAACAAGCAAATTAGGTAAATATATTGATGTTATTGATGTTGGCCAGATGGAATGGTTAATTAAAATTGATGAAAAGTTGGATTGTCTACTGGCCGTATTATTACATTTTTTTGAGAAACGAGAAAATATCTACCTCGGCCCGGATTTGAACCGGGAACGCCGACTTTACATGAGTAGAATGTTAACCAATTACGCCACCGAGGCCGCAGTAGATCTTTTCTTATTTCTCTTATATCACAGTGGGACGCAAGACTTGCATCTCTTTACCCTATGAAATTTTTATTATTATTCCAACAAGCAAATTAGGTGAATAAATTAATGTTATTAATGTTAGCCAGATGGAATGGTCAATTAAAGTTGATGGAAAGTGTGGCCTGATAGAAAGTCTGGCCAATATCAATAACCTCAATATATTTACCTAATTTGCTTGTTGGAATAATAATAAAAATTCATTAGGGTAAAGAAATGCAAGTCTTGCGTCCCCCTGTGATATAGGAGAAATAAGAAACGATCTACTGCGGACTTGGTGGCGTAATTAGTTAACGCTCCACTCATGGAAAGTCGGCGTTTCCGGTTCAAGTCCGGGCCAAGGTAGATATTTTCTCGTTTCTCCAAAAAATGTAATATTACGGCCAGTAGACAATCAAACTTTCCATCAATTTTAAATAACCATTTCATCTGGCAAACATCAATAACAGCAATATATTTACCTAAATTGCTTGTTGGAATAATAATAAAAATTTTATAGGGTAAAGAGATGCAAGTCTTGCGTCCCCCGTGATATAGGAGAAATAAGAAACGATCTACTGCGGCCTCGACCACGTAATTGGTTAACGCTCTACTCATGCAAAGTCGTTTCTGTTTGAAGTCCGGGCCAAGGTAGATATTTTCTCGTTTCTCCAAAAAATGTAATATTACGGCCAGTAGACAATCAAACTTCCCATCAATTTTAATTAAACATTTCATCTGGCCAACATCAATAACATCAATATATTTACCTGATTTGCTTGTTGGAATGATGAAAAAAATTTCATAAGGTAAAGAGATGCAAGTTTTGCGTCCCCCTGTGATATAGGAGAAATAAGAAAAGATCTACTGCGGCTTCGGTGGCGTAATTGGTTAACGCTCCACTCATGAAAAGTCGGCGTTCCCGGTTCAAGTCCGAGCCGAGGTAGATATTTTCTCGTTACTCCAGAAAATGTAATCTTACGGCCAGTAGACAATAGTTCTACTATGTCCATAGATAAGATTACCATTTGTCTTGCAAAAGACAATCCACATTCGCAACCGCGAATCGACTTTGTGGTTGAATTTATGTTAGACGTCGTGATGATCCATCTGCTTTGTGCCCATTAAAAGGAAATACAATCATCGTTTCTATAAATTAAAATAGACAGAACTATTTTAGAATTGAGTTTGAAGATAGAAACATATTTTAAGGCATGATCGCTCCATTTGAGATTACAAAATTAAAGCTTACTCGTATTATTATGTGCAGATATGATTGAGATGTTCAAAGAATGCGTCACAGTAAGAACTGCGGAACACATTGTAGAGTTCGGAGTGCCAGACTGGGCTCATTGCCAAACGTCTAATAGTATGTCACATACAGTCAGTAGGCAAGAATCAGCCGATGTCAGTCAATCGTCGCGCCGCCGCGCCGCACAGTGGAATAAATCTGAAATTTACTGTTAAAAAACATCTACAGCCTCCAATTTTTATCCGATTTACAATTTTTTTCAATTTTATAAATCAAATGTACAAGAGATTCATTGAAGCCGACTTTGAAATCTTTTATCATTTATAAATTTTTCTTAACGTGAAGGTAAAAAAAACAGTGTTCTTGAAAAAACATTTTTTTCCTTTGTACCAGTGACTTTCCCATAATCCATATCGGCTTAAATCAATGCAGGAAAACTATTAGAATATTATCAATCACTCAAAAAGGGTGACGTATTTGTTATAAAGAATTTTTATGACAAAATAAGAATTTCCGTGTTTTGTAACCATTATATCTGTACTGCTTAGCTCATTTTATTTATAATTTGTTTGTTATTATGTCTGTCCACAAAATTTACCAATAAAAGCAATTGCCTTTGCTACAAACAAATTTGATAAATAGTAGCAAAACATTTGTTTATTTTCGTGGTAAAAATTTCTTTTCCTGCCTATATAATTTACTGTACATCAAGGAAGGTTTCCAATTAATTTATCATCCCAAAATAACAATTATTATTGTTATAAACAAATTAAGTCAATAAAAGCTGATATTTGGCATTTTCACATAGAATTTTTGTCTTTATAGCGCATCTAATTTTAATTTCCTTAGAAAATGCAGTCAGCTGCGATTCTTTTTCATGCACTATTAGTTATTATTTCTATAAACAAATTTTATAAACGAAACCAAAATTTTTGCATCTTTTGCGAAAAAATTACGGTATATGAATAAAGGTGTTCGATTATAAATTATTTCAACCCTGAAGTCTGAAATAAAACAACAATTACTATTGCTATTGTTACGTCCCGTGAGATATAACTTACCTGATAATCTATTAATTTCAAGAGATTCCTCGTTCTTGAATCTGATTTTTAAAAAAAAAACTAGGTGTATCCTTGTCGGGATGCTGAGGGAGGACCTTCAACAATCCTTGAATAGGTAGAGGGTGACAGATATGTTCTTCTAGATGTTGTAAAGATGAGACCTCTCGCTGTGTTGATAGGCCGACTACTTAGTCCGTAAATAGGGGTCGGAGGGTAAGTCGATTGACCACTGTATTGAGGGCTGAAGACGCGGGTGTGACCGACTGGTGGTGTTGTCTGACTGCCTGCTGCTTCAGAATCTGCTCTATTTGTACACAGAATCCCTCTTTTAGTATCAATGGGGTTGAGTGATATTGGAAGTAGTAGTAAATCCATGTGAATTAGAATAGCCAATCAGTGCCAAGGATTTTAGAGATGCCCTTATTTGGAGAGTGGCGCAATAGCGGAAGCGTTCTTCCTCCCTACCAAGATGCCAATGTGATTTATGTGATTAGGGGAACTTTTCTGAGAGTAGAATATGACACGTCTTCAAACTGTAGGTTCTCATACGGGTTTCGATATGCGTTTAAATCTCTTCTAAGATGCCGAGGGGCTTAGATGTGGTGGTAATTCGTATGTGACAAAGTTTTATTACCATGAGAAATCACGGATCTATACGAAATCTTTAGGTGTTCGTTGGGGGAAACTGAACGTTAGTTTCTTAGAGAATAGTTTTGATATTTCGTATTGAGGTCAAGTAGTAAAAGTCATACTAATGAACGATATTTGTCGCTTTCTGCGTTTTAGGTTGTAGTTTCTCTCAAAATCTGGTAGGGGAATGCATGATAGAGATGAAGAAATTGTATAGCTGTGAATCGTAAGCCTGAGTGAGTGTAGGCGTAATAAATTGAGATTCAGCATCGGAAATTATGGATACTTTAGTGAAATACGAAATCTTTTAGGTGTTCGTCTATTTTCATGCTCGTCTTGTTGATCAATGGGAGGGTCTCATATTCATGTGAGCCTGTTGAATGTATTGATTTTGCAAAAATTAATATGCTCCGCCCATTCTTAGGCTACTGCGTAGGTTCTGCTTGCTACAGCTGGACTCGATGATGGTGACTGGAATTTTACAGAGGTCTCCACAATACGATTTTTTTACTTTCCCATTTTTTATATTGTACATAAATATTTCATACGATTGTTTTACAAATAATAATTATTATTATTATAGTCGAGGGACGTTACACCTCGCCTCCTTAAGTTTGAGCATGGAAATGCAATGACCATGATCAAACTTGTTCTTTTTTATATAATTTGTGTATTTGAGATGGGTGTCAGTAGCGGATCTTAGTTTTTAGGAACGCTTGCTTTTGAGGAAGAGGAAAAGATTTCATTTTTAATTTAATTAATTTTTGTAATTCTGTTATTGATTTTAGATCTTTTCGTCTGATTCAAAATAGTAGTGAATACATTTTTTAATATTTTTTGTTTGAAAACTTAATGCGTAGCATATTAGTCTATAGAGTTATGATTTCTTCTTGGGCCGTTATAATTTATTGCCCTATGTCCTATTTGATAACATCTTTCGCAAGCATTAGTCCATTTATAGAGTTTAATCTTTCTAAATTGGATTTCTGGCACTTGCTCGTTGTAATTTTCTACATTTAATTGGTCGTTACTAAAATAGTATATATCGGATAACAATCTCAGAATTTTTCTTGCAGCATTATGTTTTGTTGCCTGTTTTGAAATAAAAGGTTCACTCGTTTTCGCATAATTTGTATGACCTTAAGATATTTCGCAAGTTACAATGAATACTTGGAGAGGCGATTTGGGTTTTAAAATTTCGACTTCATAATTTAGTTTAGAAAAATTATACTCAATACTAATTTCATGCAATGTTTGCAATGGGCTGACTGATTAAGCTGGATTTATCCTTAGATTAGCTGGTTCCATTTTTACTGAAACATACAATATTTTAGAGCATAAAATACAAATAGAAAGTTGGATGTTAACGTTTTGTCTTATTTAAACTAATGCTTATTGTTAATATGGCAAAAGAATATATATTTTTTTATCTTTTTTTTTTTGAAATATTAAATTGATGATAATATATTCAGTAATTTTGATATTTTTTCTCATTTTACAAGTGAGTGTGTATTTCAGTTTCTCTCATACATTCTTGTGTTTGTCGATTAAATTTTTGTAAGCAAGTATTACACGCATGTAATTGTTTTTTAAGATACACTAATTTTTTTGAACATGAGTGACAACGTGGATGAACTTGTGATATTTAACCAAAGAAATGCCATGATTTTGATTTTCGTAAGAATGTTATACGATTTGAAGTAACTAGAAAGAAGCAATTTTTACAAAATTCGATAGGGCTTCGTGGCATTTCGGCGGGTGGATTTATTTTGTTATTTTTGATTCGTAGTATTATGCTTCTTGCTGCCTTTGTGGAAGCAGTTGCTTCATATTCTGACATTATTCTTATACTCTTTCTTATTTACATTACATTCGATTATCAATATTTATTTTAGTGTTGAATTTCAAAATTTAGGACTTGTGAATTTGCTTTCATAAATCTGAACAATTTATGATTTTACTGAAAATTAATAACTATATACTAGATAATTGTACCTTTCCGGATAATAGTATGAATTATGGTCGTCGATATAGTCTAAGTGCGCAATCTTCATGATTTCTGGAGTTGGAATCATTTCTGTACAGAAAGGGAAGAAAAGATTCCACCTTGATTACTTTGAAAGAAAAATGATAAAAAGACACTTGAATTTTTATGTTTGATAGAAAGAAGTCAAAATTAGCTCGAAAAGAAATTCTTTCCACATGAAAATTTTTGAGAAAATTGGGTGAGAATTAAATAGATAAGAAGTGAATGCTTGAAAAATGAGTAAATGTATAGAAATTTTGTAACTGATTTTTCGCTTTTTACTTTTGATATTTCATGAATTTACGTGAATATTGAGAGAAATCAAATAATAATTGACTTGGTTATTTCAAAGTTTTTTTTTTGCTATTATTTTTTTACAGTGATACATGTTGTTTGAAAGGAGGTTGGAAAATGTGAGGATGACTGAAGAATTAAGTAAAAGGTTGAAAGAAAGAAAGAGATATATGGAGATAGGGAGTTGAAAAAATTTTGGGGCAGATAGAAAATGGTTGGGCTTGGTACAAAATGCGGGACTTCTTTGAGCTTATAGTGGATGCAGGTGGGTGGAGCGATCTAGCAGTTTCAAATGCTGAAGAATGTGAAAAGTAAAAAATGGGAGTTGGCTTCACGAGGAGTAGAAATAGGGGGCCTACGTTTAATTTACAGATTCTGTTTTGGGGGTGTGCTCGAGATTCGTTCACTTTGGTTGGCTCTTAGGGAACATGGTTTTCAAAAGTGGGGTTCTATTTCGTCTATCCCATATGTGTGTTCGGAATTTGACAGGAAAGGTCAGTTTTGTCAGTGAAGTGAGCACGAAGTGTACAAATAAAAATGGATTATAATTAGAAGTACAAAACTTCAGTTTTTCTACCTTTTTTATGATAAGCTATAATTTTCAATATTAGTTTAATTTTACAAATATTTAATTTGGCGGAATTAATATCTCTCTATTGTAGAATAATATTTGTTCCATAAACGAATATTTCTCAACTGATTTCATACAATACATTCATATATTTGAGAAACGGTAGGATAATTCTTTTCATATAAATGCTGCATTTATAAAGATATTAACTTGAAATTGAAATATGCAGTCGTATGTGTAATATTTTTATAATTTGGGAAGTCTGTAAAAAAAGTATTGATTATGAAATTCAAGATAACTGATCTTCTGCAGCGTTTAATTTAATTGATGAAACTTACAAATATATACTTGAATTGACGTAATAGGAACAAAAAAATTCTAATTTCGGAAATTTTTTTGTACTTCTGATATATGATAAAACTGTTTATTTAAATGGTAAAGGCTTGAAATTTGAGAATATCATATTTTCAGATTTTGAGTTTTCATTATAATAGTTGTGCTGTTGGTTGAATAATATTATAATTAGTAGAAAAGTGATATTGAATGCCAAGACATTGCTTCTAGATGGCTGGATTCTGGAAAATAAATGCAGGTATGGATTAGTATTATTGAACATGTCTAATTTAATGATTATACAGGTATTTCTGAAAGGAAATTTGACAGAGAATGTTAGATGTTTAATAAATATTAATTGAAATTTAAAATAAATGAATATTCGCAAATTTTATATAAAGTTGAATTTAGAATTTCATACTAAGAAAAAAGCTTTTTAAGTAATGATCTAGAAAGATATAAAATGGCGAAACATTTTTTTGAATAATCAATTTTATTTTACTTTTTCAAATATTTTGAGTTACTTTCTGGTAAGTCAATTAGTGAGCGCTTAAGTCGATTA
>JAUMHM010000083.1:54974703-54986679 GCA_032362435.1 Melikaiella ostensackeni
TCGGATTAAGAGACCCAAAAAACATATAATAAACATGGTCTGACCCCTGAACTCAGGAAAAAAAAATTTTTCGAGGTTTTTTGAAGTTATGTCAGAACCCTGACGTGCTGGGGTTTTTTGGACCTCGGATTTGGATTCAGCGACCCTAAAAACGTATAGTAAACATGGTCTTACCTCCAGACCCGGAAAAGGATTTTTTTGTGTGGCTGTGTTATAAGTAATAACATCCCTATCAATTTAAAAAAAAAAATAATATTTGTACTTCTTTGTTTCTAAAGAAGATTTATTTTGTTTTCTTGTCTTTTTTTGGGGACAAAATGTTTTGAAATTGTAAAACATTTGAAACATATACGTACATTTTGATGATCTGATTTCTATCTAAAACTTTTGAAGACACAATGTATGAACAAAATTCAGTGTAGAGGAAATTACTATCATCAAAATCATACATGTAAAGGAAAATGATCAATTGTGCCAAGATCTGTAATTTGTAGAGTCGTCCAAGAACTGAGCCTTTACGGAACGCAAACAAGGTCTCCTTTGCCAATAGACGTCACTTCTCCTTTAGCTACCTTCATATTTCTATTGCATATTACCCTCCCTCCCTTATCATAACAGGTTCAAAGTAGTTTTACCCTCCCAATCCAGTTTCCTCCGTTTCGAATTTCTCTAACTCTCCGGTCCAAGCATTTAAATCACTCCTTATTTCTCCCCTCCATTCATTTTCTTATTACTCTCTATCCTTCCTCTTCTCTTCTCCGCCTATACACACAAATGATTGGCACTTTCTCTCTCTCTCTTCCTACCCTTATTCTTTTCACGATGATCCCATCTACTTTTTCTTCTCTCTTGTCCACTCTCTTATTCTCTATTAGTTCTCTTCTAACCCGTGACATCATGCAGCCCATCCTTCCGCCACTCTTGTGTTTTTTCCAAGCTTCTTGCATCGTCTATAAATACCCGTTCGGCAACATTCGTTTCAAAAGCCCTCCTAGTCCTTTCTTTCTAATCTCAGTCTGTCTTCTCTAACTAAAACCCCGCTTTCTTCTTTCTCCTCTCATTATCTTTCTGTCTCCTTCTCTCTTTTCTTGTTCCCTCTGCATTCAGCTTTTCTCTTTCTTCGTTTCAGATCAAAGCTTCAGATTCCCCGTTCACTCATACCCTGCCTCTCCCTATCGAGATATTACCACCGTTCCTCCTCCCTGACCATTCTCTCCGCTCGATCATCAACTCTTTCTTTCTCTCTCTCCATGTAAAGTCCTCTTCAATTCATTTACTCCTTCCTCTCAGCGTCTTTCTCCTCCATAATTTCTCTCTTCCCTTTTTCGCTTCCTACTTTTATTATGAGCATACTCGTTTTCCATTCTGTTCTTCCATATTAGCACCTTCACCACCTCCACGCTCACCTGTGACTCGATTTCGTTCATCAGCTTCTCAACTACTTCCTTTCCCGATTTGCCTTCTACTTGCATTCCTTTAATTACTACGTTCCACTTTCTTTTTCCTTTCTCCTCCTCTTCCTGTTTTACTTCTATTTCACTTAACCGTGCGCGCACTTTCTCATTTTCCTTCCTCAAAAAAGATCACTTTACTTCTCCTCTCGTTCTCATTCTAAGGAATGGAAATGGTTGGTATTACAGTTAGTTAAAAAACGGGAGAACAAAAAGGTAGACAACATTTACGCACTCAATTGCTTAGTTAGTAGAAATTTGGGAAGAAAGAATGGGAAATTAGTGGAGCTATTTGTGGACTTTAAAGCGGCAGTCGACTTTGTGAACAGGAAGGTGTTATGGCAGGGTTTAAAAGAGAGGAATATAGATGAAGGTCTGGTCGAGAGGATAAGGGAAATAATCTTGGAGACTATGATGAGGGTGAGGGCAGGTATTGATTCGAATGGAGTTTGACCAATCACGTATTCGCTTGCAGTCGTCAGCAAGTACCTCATTGGTCAAACCCATTGGTCAAGTCCATATGAGCGAAAGAGAGAGGTTGTTTCACTTCCGGAACGCAGAGGTATGAAAATGCCTTTAGCTTGTGTCGTAGCAGTTTCGTCATATCATGGATTTTGTCTTGTCTTTGTTTGAAAGGTGCGGTGCCGGTTGATGCGGGTGTATGAAAATATTGGATCATAAATTATCGATTTTATCCGCTATGCGCTGCGTGTTCCGTTTTTTTCAACATGAATGATATATATGCATGGTACATGTTAATTGCAATAATTATTGCTATCGCGAGTGAATCCTGTTTCCCCGTTTTGATTTTTACCCCGTTGATTCTGACACGAATTCATTCTTTCCAAATGGTGCCAGGGAATATTATGTTTCCTTCATCATAACAACATCAGCTGTCCACAGCCTCGCATTTGTAGCAAGATCGGAATCCACATATGGTAAGAAATATTATAAATAGGGCCGAATTCATTTCAAATCAAATAGACTGGAATACTTCAAGTCATAGAATCGTCAGCGTCTCCAGCCTGCATGATTTGGAATGAATTCCGCTACAAATAAAACTGATAACAGAAGTCTACGAATTCTTTAATAATAAATTTATATATGATTCACACGAATGGATTGCAGGGTGGCCGCTGGACCGGGAAAAGAACGGGAACTTTTTGAGAAAAATATTCGGTTAAAAAGAATTAAATCGTTCAATTTTTGAAATTTCTAAGTTAAAATTGCCTGGAATGATATAATTTTGAACTCTCTAATTTATAAAAGTTTGAAATTGAAATGATAAAAACTCGTTGCCTGATATATAAATAGGAAGGAGGCTCAATATGCACTTCAATTTGTTAGCTTCATTAACCTATAACAATAACTTTAAGATACCTATGTATGTTGTAGGGATTGGGAAGATTGATTGACTGAAAGATTGAGGAAGGATGGGATTTGCTATGACTACGGTATATCAAATGAAATGGTGAAAGAAAATAATAATATGTGTTCATGAGGCTGTTATTAGTTGTAAAGCAGAAATTTGTCGTTCAAAGTATGTTACTTATAAGACAGGTATTATGAAAACTGGTTACCTGATATAAAAATAGGAAAGAGACTTATAAGAGACTATGATAGTAACTTTAAGATACCTATGTATGTCGTAGGGATCAAGAAGGATCAGGGTTTTAGTTAGAAATAAAGAAAATTAGCTAAATGCCGGAGTTGAGGAAAACGTTACACTCAGATGTCACCTTTTCTCTAAATTTCAGGTTTAATTAGGTATTCGTAACACTTTCGGGTTATTTTTCTGAATAACCAGAGCATTTTAGGTATTTCAAAAAATCTAAAACTTGAGCTTACAATTCTTCTAAATCTCTACAACATGTTCACATATAAGAAAAGCGAGACTTTTTACGTGTAATGTATAGTTTGTTATAAATTAATTATTTATAATAAAAACATGCTTCATGAAAAATAAATTCTGAAACTTATTCATACAGTTTGAACATTTTTGGATTTAAAATCAAGTCTATTTCAAGAATAACAGATTTTCAATGTTTCAAATTTTCCGCCTTAACCTCACCTCCATGTGAATTGTGAATTGGAAATATTTTACATTACATTTGATACTGTTGAAAGAGCCGAAAAGCATGTTTCTGAAATTCGAAGAAATTTTTAAAATCTGTCCCAAGATTTTTGAAGAAAAATTGAAGAAAACTGAAGATTTTTTTCTGGACCTAGCAGCACTGATTGCAGATTTAAAAGAGAAACTGGAGAAGAGAGAAAAAAGTGGAACGTTACTGGGAAATAGTCAGGTATTTTCCTTAGCGTATGCGGACGACGTGGTCTTATTAGCGGATGAAGAGAGAGGGATGAGTTTGATTATAAATGCGTTCGAGGACTACGTGAGAGCGAAAGACTTGGCGGTGAATATGAGTAAGACAAAGATGATGTGCTCTAAAAAGAAAAAGGCTAATACAGAATATGATAAGAAATGATGCTGAGCGACGGCTGAACAGATGGAGAAATTCAAATACCTTAACTTCTGTTTTAAAGCGAAAGAAAGAGTTCAGCTGAAGGTGAGAAGGAGGACAGTATGTTCGAGAAAAGCAATGAGATAGTAATAAGTTCTGACATATTATAAACAATGTAATTGTTTGAAAAACCTTTTTTTTGCATAATTCCCAAAACTCCTGACGATATTACCAAGTGAAATGCAAGGATACGTTCAGTTTTTTGATAAGACTCTCACTTTTATTCATAGAAATTCCACAATTCTGAAATCTATATGCACATTCCATAGTGACCAGAAGTCAGCTAGGACTGAGCGTGGAGGTGATAGAAACAATGTTTAAACTAACTTCTTTTTCCTATCAAAATTTTTTGTATATTTCACATGTTTCAGGCTACGTTATGTTTTAGTAATAAACGTTTAATTGTTTTTCATGATTATTATATAAGTTTCAAAATATTATAAACAATAAAACTGTTTGAAAAATCTTTTTTTTTACGTTATTTCGGAAATACCTGGAGATATTGCCGAGCGGAATCCAAGGGTATCTGCAGTATTTCGATAAGACTCTTAGTTTTATTTATGAAAATTGTACAATATTCTGAAATCAGTACATTCTATAGTGACAAGAAGTCATCATGGATTCAACGTGGAGAGGATAAAAAGAATATCTAAATTAGCTCTTTTTCGCTATTTAGAATTTTTCTTCATTTCACATGTTTCAGAGTAAATTATATTTGGTGATGAACGTTCAGTTGTTTTCCATGATTATTATATAAATTGAAAAATATTATAAACAATGTTTTTGTTCAATAAATCTTTTTTTTTTCATAATTCCAAAAATACTTGAAGATATTGCCGAGCCGAATCCAAGGGTATGTTTAGTTTTTCGATAGGACTTTTACTTTCATTTACGAAAATTACACAATTCTGAAATCTATATGCACATCCTATAGTGACCAGAAGTCAGCATGGATTCAGCGTGGAGGGGATAGAAACACTGTTTGAAATAACTTTTGTTACTATTTAAAATTTTTGGTTATTTCATATGCTTCAGACTACGTTATATTATAATGATAACCGTTTAGTTGCTTTTCATGATTATTAAATAAATTACGAAATATTATAAATAATGTAATTTTTTGGAAAATCTTAATTTTTGCATAATTTCAATAACTCCTGGACGAATTACTGTGCCGAATCCAAGCGTTTCTTTATTTTTTCGATGCGACTTCTATTTCTATTCATAAAATTGCACAGTTCTGAAATCTTCATGCGCATCCTACAGTGACAAGAAGTCAGCATGAATTTAGCGTGGAGGGGATGAAAACAATGTTTAAATAACCTTTTTTTACTATTTGAAATTCTTGTTCATTTCACATATTTCAGACTACGTCATATTTTATTGATAAACGTTTGGTTGCTTTCAATAATTATTAAATAAATTCAGAAATATTACAAACAATGTAATAGTTTGAAAAAAATTTTTTTTCGCCTAATTCTAAAAACGCCTGAAGAAATCGCCGAACTGGATCCAAAGATATCTTTATTTTTCAATGCGTCTTTTATTTTTATTTACAAAATTGCACAATCCTGAAATCTATATGTATATCCTATAGTGAGAAGAAATCAGCATGGACTTAGCGTGAAAGGGAAACGAACAATGTTTAAATGAACTTTTTGTTACTATTTAGAATTTTTGTTTATTCCATATGCTTCAGACTACGTTATATTTTAGTGATGAAGATTCAGTTGCTTCCCTCCATTACTAAATAAATTGCGTAATATTATAGACAATGTAATTGTTCAAAATATCATTTTTTTTGCATAGTTCCAAAAACTCCTGAAAATATTGCCGAGCGAAATTCAAGGATATCTTTACTTTTCCCATACGACTTTCAATCTTATTTATGAAAATTGCACAATTTCAAATTTTTGTTCATTTCAAATGTTTCAGACTACGTCAAATTTCAGTAATGAACGTTTAGTTGTTTTTCATGATTATTATATAAACTCCGAAATATTATCAACAATTTAATTGTTTGAGAAATCGTCGTAGATGGTTCATCATATTAACTTCTTTCAGTTTATGGTCTGTCTATATCTTTTTTACAGTGAACATCAAAGACCTGGAAAAATTGTATCAAGATTGTATTCTTTAAATAACAATTTTTTAAAAATGATTGTGAAAAATCCTGGAGGTATTGTACTAAGCAATGTGCTTTGAAATTTTATCGGACTGATACTCTTATTTATAATAATTGCACAATGTTTCATAACAATGTAATTGTTTAAAAAACTTTTTTTTGGCATAATTCAAAAATTTCTTAGAGATATTGCTGGAAGAAATCCAGTGATATCTCTTGGTATTGGATTTACGGTAGGACTATTACTTTATTTCCAATAAATTGGACAAGTTTCAAAGTTATATGCATAGCTAAATTCAGTATCGTTTTTCCGTCTTGAAGCAAGAACTTTTAAGTACTTAGTGTTGTTAAAGGTAATATAGTATGATTCAGGATCATGTGCATTAGTCCATTGACTAGTTGTAGAATATTGCATCTTCATTATTTTAATAAAGCAAAAAATGTTACACTATCGCGTTCTTTCATTAAACTTTTTCATTTCTCATAATTCTCATTTTTATATCCTTCTTCAAATTAATTTACATTATAGTGCCTAAATATTGAATCTTAGCTAGTACGTTATTCGAATTGAAAAATCATTTTCAAAATGAGCATATAGCATCAAACAAATCATTTCATTATTTCAAAAGAGGGAAAAAAAGTCATTATTCGAAATAAAATAAAGTTTCATTTCTTCTGAACGTACTTCAACTTTGAATTACAAAAGCGGAGTTGAAAAACAATTTCGTAAATTTGAATATGACATGTTCCTGAACTTGATATGCTTAATTCTTCGCCGTTCATATTATCATAATGTAAATATTTAAATTAGTACGACTTCTAATCATGGATGGAAAGGGGGGATACAGGAGTTCCGAGAGGAATGATAATTTTCCGTTTCTCAAATGGAAGGGGAAGTATAACCTTAAGATGCCTTCTCGCCCCCCTCCCCTTCAAAAAAAAATCTTTCTGAATCCTCATTGAATGAAAAATACATAAAAATGTCTCTATACTAGAGGGCTACGTACACTGCACACGCTTCGCGCGCACCAGCCCCCGTAATAGGTATATTATTGCGCATACATTTGGTTAAGAGTTATTATACTTTTCCTGGAAAGGGGGAAACCACGATGTAAGGTTTCTTGTTTTGCATGTTTGTTACCTCTTCTTTTATGACACATGTTGATATTTTCTTGGCCAAGTCTGATCGTACGAACCGGGCACTGAGAAGGGGGATCTGGAAAGGGGTAAGGGGCGTGCTTGTGTCCAGACGTATGGAGAATACTTATTTTTTTTACAAGTCTAAATTTAGCTATGCATATACTCGTAGTTGTCAAAAATATGCAATTTAAAATAGAATAATAGTCCTATTAGAAAACCAACGATATCATTGGATTCTTGTCAGCAATATCTTCAGATTTTGTTTTGACTTATGCAAAAAAATGATTTTTTAAACAATTATATTGTTGGAGAACATTGCGCAATTATTATAAATCAAATTATCATTCCGAAAACACTTTTGAGCACATTAGCAGATTCCTCACTGAAATACCTCCAGGCGCTTTTCCAGCCATTACGAAAAATGAATTATTCAAACAAATACAATGTCAACAACACTTGTCCAGGTTTTAAATGTTTACTGTCAAAAAATATAAACAAAACATGCACTCAAAGAAGTTAATATGATTAACAAACACCCACGAACTCTCATTAGTCAAATATTTATAAATTAACTATTGTTTTGACCCCCTTCGACACGACTTCATGCTCCTGGAGGATCTAATTATAGATTTCCGACTTCTGCAAACTTCATTAAAAACGCCAAAAGTCCAATTGAAAACAAGGTACCATTGGGTTCTGCTCTGCAATTACTTCAAGTATTTTTTTGAATTATGCAAAAAAAAAGATTTTTTTAACAATTATGATGTTCATAATATCTCCGAATTCATTTAATAATCATGAAAAACAACTAAATGTTCATCACTGAAACATAACGTACTCTAGAGCATATGAAATAAACCAAAATTTTAAATAGTAACAAAAAGTTAATTTAAGCAATATTTTCATCCCCTCCATCCTCAGTTCATGCTGACTCCTTCCTACTGGTGGATCTAACTATAGGAAGGAGTCAGCATGGACTCAGAGTGGAGGGGACACAAAAAATGTTTAAATTAACTTTTTGTTGCTATTTACATGATTGTTAATTTCATATGCTTTAGACTACGTTATATTTTAACGATGAACGTTTAGGTGTTTTCCATGATCGTTAAATAAATTTTGAAACATCATAAACAATATAATTGTTTGAAAAATCTTTTTTTTTTGCATAATTCCGAAAACATCTGGAGATATTGTCGAGCAAAATACAATGGTTTCTTGCTTTTTTCGACATTACTTTTGGCTTTTTAAAATGAAAATTGCACATGTCAAGAATCTATAGCTAGATCCTCCAGAGTCCAGTAGCATGGAGTCAGGATGGAGGGGATGAAAACCATGGTTAATTAATTAATTATTGACCAGTGAGGATTCGTGGGAGTTTGTTATCATATTAATTCCTTTTAGTGTATGGTTCGTTCATATTTTTCTATGGTAAACAACAAAAACCTGGGAGAGTGTTGTTAACATTGCATTTCTTCAAATAATTTATTTTTGGAAATAGTTGAAAAAACACCCGGAGGTATTTCAATGATGAATCTGCTAATGTGCTTTAAAGTGTTTTCGGACTAATGGTTGTATTTATAATAAACACAGAACGTTTTATAACAATATCATTGCTTTCAAAATCTTTTTTTTTCACCTAATTCCAAAAACAGCCGGAGATTTCGTTGAAAGGAATCCATTCAGTAGATAAAAACAGTAATCCACAAGCAGACTGTATGAGAAGTTGAATAAAAACGACTCTGAATTCATCTATACATATATAGATTTTAAACAAATTAGTCAAATTTATTGAATTTCAAAACATAATGAAAATTTTTGACTTAATTTATATTACTTTTTCTAATTGAAAACTATTTCAAGGTGCACCACGGGGAGGTGCAGTAAACCTATTAATTATGAAAGTTTACTGCAAATAAATCTATAGCACCTCACTTATAAAATATGTATAAAACGTTAATTAATATATTCAAATATTAATAGAAAAGGGGCCCCCTTAAAAGTTTGATAAAGCGAATTGAATAAACAAGAGATTGTTTCGTGAACTCCGATTCGTGGCACACTTTTCTTTAATTGAATTAGTAGAATTTTACTAATTAAGATTTGGAAAGTACATAACAAAAATTTATTTGATTCAAAGAAATAATGTTCTTGGCTTGAAATAATGAAATGAAATTAATTATTTCTTGAATTTTAGCCAGTACTTCAGATTAATAAACAAATTCTTTTTGAAATAAAGATATAGCAGCAAACAAATCATTTCTTTATGTCAGATTCTTTATGTGTAAAATTCTTAATTCTCTGTCGCTCGTATTATCATAATGTAAATGTTTAAATTAATCCAATTACAACATTCTATGAAAATGCTATCTTCATATAAAGAATTGAAACCTCGGCAAAGATAACGATGGATCAACAAAAATATGTACTTCTATTCGAAAGTGTGTTCATTGTATGATGAGAGATTTCTACTCAAGGACTTTCTGTCCCACGTCGTATTATATATACCAAAGAATAAATTCTGTCATATAATAAAATGTATAAAAATATGCTCATAGCTTGAACGAAGATTCCAGCAAAACAGATTCTTTTGATACATTATCTCTGCTAAGGCTTTAATTGTAGAAAATTTAGGATTTCGCAATAATTCCGCATAAATAACTATAGGTTTTCATGGGGACAAAGAATTTTTAAAGTATAGGAATGAAGTCTTATGAAGCCGTATGAAAAATTAGAATTTCATTCAAGAAATTATGAAAATTTACTTCAACGAAAGGAAATCTTATTTTTTAATATGCTCGCACAGAAAATCACGCATTTCATGCATAATTACTATTACTTATGGAACTTTACAAAAATTTACGTCTGAAAAAACTAGATCTGCTTTTTCATAGTTCGTAGAAATTTTTGTAAAGCTAAGATGGAAATTTGTTTATCAAATTTCCTATTGATAATACAAATGGTCAATTATCATTTGTTATATCAATTATATTATTGAAAACCCTCTCAAATGACCTTAAAATGCCAAAGTCGAATATTCGTTTATTAATTCGTTTAAAAGAATCACAATTTCAATTATTGGTATATTTCAATTATTTTGTATCAGTGGTAACCTGATACCAACAATATTTCGTAAGAAAAGATTTTTTTATCTAAGAGAATGTTCAATATGGGCATTTATTTGTGAAATTTGTTATCAAAAACAAAAATTGGCTATTATTTGTAATGACTATTACATTACTGAACAATCAATTTCAGAACAATATCAACAAGTTTGGTAAAAATAAGAAAAAACTTGAGTAAGAAAAATCGCCAAAGTGTACATTTGCTTAAAAAATTGTTTATAACAATCGTTATTACGCCTTAATGCGCGTAATGATGCGTTATTACGCGTGAAGTGTACGGAATAATACCTCCTATATTGTACGTTAGGGTTGTCTCTTGAAAAAAAGAAAGTCCGTGAAAAAATATGATCTAATCGGATGCAATCTTGCACTCCCTCATCCCTTATCCCTCAAAGTATTATTTATTAGAAGAAAAAGTAAATTATGTAAAAAAATGTATCTAAAGATTTTTTTCTGTTAAATAATACAGCACCATCAAATTGGTCATAAAAATTGGGCTAATATTGTCGTGAACATTTCTTTGTGAGAACGAAATCAACGAAGAATCTTAGAAATAAAACTTTAACCTCAGTGAGGAAGTGCAAGATTTCATCCGATTGGATTACATTTTTATACGGATTTTCTTTTTTTCAAAAAGCGAGAGGAGTTTCCACAGGCACAGCGCACTTCTCAAACTTGGCGATTTTTGAACTACCCACTTGTATATAATTAAAAGTCGCCATAAGTTACACTCAGAAGACTTTGTTAGATTTTAAAAATCCCTATTTTCCATAGTATATTCTTTTCAAAAATGTAAATAAAAATTACCTGAATGATCTATTCCTAATTTTTAACGAATTTCACTTTATAGCATCCCAAATTGGATGCACTCAGATTTTTTACCCTCCAAACAACATAACAGATGCCAATTAGTCCCTAAGTCCCTCGATTTTGTCCTAAGTTGGCGATCCGAAAACTGTTTAAAATCAAAATTTCTACGTACAAGTTTTTTACACTTTTTGAAATGTTGCATTCTATCGACTTACATATTTACGTACGAATTAACAAAAAAGCGTATTACGTGCGAAAATTTCATTTTTTTTGGTTTTCCTTCTGTTTCTCCATTGAAAAAGTTTCCTGTGACAGTTATTTTCAGCCAAAAGAAGTTAAATACAAAGATGAAAAATATCGTTCGAGTTTTCAGTTGGGTAATTTATCTGCCCCTTTATTTTTCAGATCATTTAACTTTCTTGAAGATCGAAATGAAATCTACCATATAGGTATTTTTGCTGATAGTGATGTTCAGATTTTAAAAACATTCACAAGTAACCGATATACGACAAAATTTTGAATCCTCGTTGTGTCCCTTTAAATGATTTGGGCATTCTGCTGCAATCAGTTCCTACAGAAAACCCTATTACACCAGAAGATTACAAGTATGTTTATAAGAATTGTTATCACCGATTTGTTAGCGAATTCCAAATTCGATCGGATGAAGTGGTTGAAGTTGAATTAAATGAAGATGAAGCATTTGAAAACGTTGAACACAAACTAGAATATAGGAAATTAAATCTTGAAAATGATGAGTTACTTTAGCCTCAGCTATCCATACTATCTGATGAGATGAAGCAGGAGAT
>JAUMHM010000083.1:54999375-55023648 GCA_032362435.1 Melikaiella ostensackeni
TCATAGATGTAAACAGTGCGCTTCTGAAGGCACCGTGTATAGGAGGAAAATAATACTTCCACAAACACAATTTAAATCGAACTGACTTCAACGGTCATTTGAAGCATTCAATCATTTGAACGGAACCTAGCGGTCATCCGAAATAATCATTCGAATTCTGGATCTCACTGCAAGCACACCTATTCAGCAGAGTCAAGATCTCAGTGAATATTTTTAATAAAATCGAAATTTATTTTCCTGAACTGAAAAATATACCACAAAATTAATTTTTTGTTTATCTTACTCTCTTGCTTTGTGATTAGAGAGTGCACACGACGAACGGAGAGGTGAGAAAAAATTAAAAACAGAACATTTTTTTAATTTAAATTATTTTTGTGAAAAGCATGAAAACTGTCTACAACAACATCAATAATTATTGGAATTTGGATCATGAATAAGGTGATGGATAAGCGTTTAAAATATTACAATCCCCTTTCCTCTTATCTTTTTTTGGTTTTATCGAAAATTAAATATAAATCAAATCTATTAGAAATGTCTGTAAACAGTCTAAACCATCGGGACGGTGACTCACCCCCAAATAACACGCTTAATCAATTCTTATTAAACCCTGATGATGAAAACTCAACCGTTGAGGATAAATCAAAACATAACAGCATATAAACCACATTGGTTAAAAAATTTGCCCCTTCCTAAATATTTGGGAAAATCTAACGAACGTCCAATGAGATATTTGCGCGAATTAGAACGGTATATGAAGGCCCCGGATTTTGAATCTGATTTTTCGCATCTAATGAATCCAAGTTTAACGAAAACGGCTGAAGAATGGTAGAGCTTAATCGAAGAAGAAGGGGAACATTTTAAAACATTCAAAAAAAATTCATTAAACGCTTCTGGAATGAAAATATTCGCAGAAAAATAGCAAGTTTCTTAGAATATGGATTCCACGACAACCGAGGAAAATGGACCATGGTTGAACACGCGGTGAAAATGATTTTAAATGCTAAAAATTCAATTCGCCCACCTCCTGAATCAGATGTAGTTCAGCAACTCTCTAAACATTATACCGGGGAAGTAAAAAATGTCATTATTATGCGCAAAGTCGAAAATTACTCAGATCTTTTAAACGTACTCGAAACTTCTGATCGAGCAGGCGGATTAAACTGGATCGTTCATTACGTGAAACGTGCCAGTCGGTCGAGCAGTCCGTTGAAATCATGGTTTGATAATGAAAATGCGAGCCACTCAAGGCCGACAGGCGAAGGCTACGGTGCACAGGACACTTGGAATAGCTCCACGAGCTGTGAGAGACCGAATGGTGACAACTGGTACCGGGCTGGAACTTCAAATCAGAACCAACCAGAACACCTAGTAGGTAATCGCAACGGCGGTTGGAAAAGCGTGCCAGAACCGACAGGTCTAGGACTTCAAAGATCGACTGGAGGGGGAACCGCGAAAAGCGATGCTACCTATCGACATTCAAAGGCGAATACTCTCGATCAGGAGTGGAGAGCTAGAAAGGGTCTTTTAGATAAATTGTCGCGCGGAAACGTGCAAGATGGTATATATCACCGTAATAATGATAACAAAAATACTACTGAATCTGCAGGTGTTCAACAATCTCGCAATACAGTTCGGTCATATAAAAACTCGTCTTCTGAAAACAAACATTTTCGTTTCCTCAAATCTGTCGTGGATGAAAACAAATCAGGAACGGAAAATGAATTTTTGAATAATACTGAGTGTGATGAACTCCCTCCGGAAAACAAGTCAGCCCCGTGTTAAATATGAACGTAACGGTGGAAACTGTCACGCGGTCAAATACAAATCAAAGCACCGAATTTGATATCCTACGCGAAGAACTTGTCGAAGAAAATAAAACTCCAGAGCTTGAAAGTTAATTAAAATGTTCAATAATAAATTGCACTGTTGGCAAAATAAAAATAGAAAAGCAAGCTCTGGAGAGAAGCCTGGATATCATTTGGTAATACCTAATAAATTCTTAAACCATGAAACCTAACAAACTTTGGAGCAACTGTTAGACAATATTTAACGAACAGTTTGACAATTAAATGCTAAACTGAATTTAGCCAAATTATTTTTTGTGACCTTTTTTAATAAATTGTTTTTAAATTATTTTTACAGTAATGCAACCTGATAAGAAACTGAAGAGATACCGCGTTTCAAAAGTCATATTTTGAGGAATAAAAGATAAAATAAATTGGGTGTAAGTACCCGTCCACCATTTTAGAACAGTTTTTGAGGAAATTGTTTTATGTGTTAACAGGCAATGCATACACACTGTCCCTTTTGCCTGTTGGATAGCATTAGTGAAGAATCTGATGCAGATTTTCTGTCAAAACTGGATTCCCACTAGGATACTGATCATGATGACTTTCAGAGATTAGTTTCGACGATGAACTTTCACTTCCTTTTAGAGTTAAGAAGATTGATTTGACTATGTATAAGCAAGTAGTAGCGTGTCTCATATGTCTTCACTACTTTTTATGAAGACTCATAGTTCACTTATACTCCAGAAAATTTACTTATAGTCACGAATTTGATTGAAGTAACATTTGATTCGTATTGAGATAAAGTAAAACCTATACCTCATTCTCGTTTTGAGAATTTTTACTACACTTAATTCAAATAGCGCCGATTAGTTTACTGCTAATTAGTAAAAATCTAGCAATTCAATATTTAAGAATAACCTACTAAATAAACTAGTAACTATATCTACTAAAGGAATTGGTAATGCTACTACTAAATAAATTGGTAAATGTATTCCTGGTTACTATTTCAAATTGTAATTTCAAATGGATTCAAAAATAGATTGTACAATGATAGAATTTTATTCAAATCAAATAGTAAATTATTGAATACATGGATTAGATCTAACTAGAAAAAAAAGTTTGCTCAATTCGAAGCTTGTAGGAAGAAGGTGTCTACACATTGTCCTCCGCACCACACAAGGTACGGCTGTACAATTGTCTTTGATTGATTCCGGATACGCTCGACTTCCTTAGACACGTTACTGCCTTCCTGGAATTAGAAATTTGTATTACGTACTTTTTATTAGTATGTAATGGTTAATTACTATTATAGTATAGCTATATAAAGAAATCATACCGGCGTTATGAGAATTAAGTTAGAATTTGGAATGTTCAAAATGAGTTCAGGAGTTTCTTCATCCATTTCTGTATCAGGATTTGAAGTTGACTTTTTAGAACGCTTACGTAACTTCGGTAGTCCTTTAAGAATGGGAATTCCTTGACGCTTGCTTTCGCTACTCCCCACTTTACTTCTTTCGGAGGATAACTGCAAGAAAGAGTCATTTAATTAAAATTAGATATATTAATTTAGCGAAATCATTTGAATTTATACACTCACTAATCATTTTTTCGGTAACTTATTGGTTCAGCAACTACTACACGAACCAGTAATTGTCTTTGATCTTCTCCAAGAACGTTGAATCTAATTGCATTCGATAGTTCAATGCCCTGCTTATGATGTGTCGAAGTGTTCCTTACCGTTCCGTAGCACTATATGGATAAAATGTTATCATAATTTATAATTAAAGCTTGGAATTATAAAACAATATAAGAAAAACGCTTGCTGAAAAACCAGTTGTTGGTGTCAACTCTTTTGAATTACTCGAATTCTGCATTTGTGCGATATTAGCTTCAGGAATGACTGAGATAGAACTTATTGCATTAATTATACTGGATCTACTTCTTTCTTCATTAGTATTTATCACTCTTAGCTCTCCAGGCTTATCAACCACACAATTTTTAAAAGAGCAATAAAGAATTATACAGTGTAATGAATTATGTGTTAACGACTAATCTGGATAACTCAAAATTCTTCGAGTAAATGCATCAGGGTGGCCACTGTAATCTTGTAGAAAAATTTCTGGTAAATATTTTTCATTGTGAATTTAAATTCTAAAATTTAATCCATTACTTAAAATCTCTGAATTCAAAATTTGAAATGTTCCAAAAATCTCAATTTAATTACTCTTCCAAAACCGAATAATGTAATATTATATCACAAGTAAGATTAGAAATTATATGATACACGTTCTAACAATAATAAGAAAACTTCTGCATAAAAAAATACATTTTCAGTGATTTTTCATTTTCAAGAAATTTCGAATCATAATTCAATCTTTCTGATTGATAACCACCCTGAAATATGTTCATATTCTTATTATGTCAGCAAAATTTTTTTAATACGTACAAAATATTTGAAATCATTATCAAAAAATAATATATGTTTATTGCGTTTTTGAAACTTACCAATTGCTGCCCTCTCAGTTGTCTAATTAATCTAAAAATTGTTTTCTGTGGTCCAATTGCAACATTCATATCCTTCAAATCGTCCTTGGTGAGGTCCAAAAAACCTGCTCCATCCAGTTTATTCTCTATATGAAAAATTGTACAAACAGACTCTTTGATACGCAATATTCAAAAGAAACAGCTACGAGTTTGAAAAATTGTTCAAAATGGGTTTAAGCTTTCAGCAATTTTGTGCAATATTTTGTGTGCCACTATCAAAGTATTATGTATCGCAAGCTGATGTATAAGTCATCGGACGTTGGCTGTGTTCATGTATTCATGGTTTTGCAGTGGGCCAAATCTTTTCTTTGGAGAAGAAGTTTTTGATCATTCTCCCTTCCAATTTTGATGACGTAAGCGTTGAAGTCCTCGTCGAAGTGGAGCGTATCACAAATCATGGTTCGAAGATAGACTTCAAACTTCCCCAAGATTATTACCTCGGAAATCACTTCGGATATAGGAAGATCGATTCCTGGCTCTCCTTTCGAGTCCAAACAAACGAAAAAATTTTTCTTGAAAAGAACTCCATTCACTCGCACTGAATTTTTCCGGAAGACCGTATTTCCTACCACGTATCCCAAATTTTGCAATTCCAATCGGCTCAAAGTTTCTTCAATCAGCACTACTTTTCCACCTTCGCTTTTCACAGAACACAACTCAACATCTCCAGAACCCCATTTCACACTCTGTGCGCATTGTAATACTCTTACTAGAGTTTTGGGAATGTTCTGAAAGTTGTGGACAACATGAGCACGTTCTTTAGTTGGAGCATGCTTTGCTTAATATCTCATGCACCAGTAATTTACTACTGGTCCCATACATTTTATACATTCTGGGTAGTGGTCGACATAGTGAAACTTATTGATTCACTTTGTATTTGGGAAAAGCTTTTTGAATTCATTAAAAAATTGTGTAATCGTGTGTCGCAAGTATGGCATAAGACTTTTAGTCCGCTTCGGAGCCATCACGATTTCAAGGATGCGCAATAAAAGGAGCATTAAATTCATGTGTCTATTACCTTGAGGAACCTTTGCACCAGAAACTCTTAGTGCGGCAAGATGTGCTTCAAACACTTCTTTTGTCCTCTCTACTCCTGCGTGGCAAATTTCTTCGAGTAGTTCTGCTCTACTTATCAAGCACATCCTGCAAAATTGATTCGCTAAAGGTCCAAGCAAGCCAAGTACCTCATGAACAGATAAGGTATCTCCGTCACTTCCCAGTTTTTTTGGTTCTGGAAAAAAACCTTTCAAGACTTCTCTAACGCCGTACTGTTTTGAATCCTCCGTAAAACAAAAGCACAAGACGTGAATGCCGCCTAGCTCAGAATTCATATGAGCTGGTGAATTATTCCCCTGCACAGCCAGACTCCCAGCTTGTGCACGACTGTTTTGGATCCGATTGCGTTTGTAACCTCAACGTCATCGTAATAAAATTCCAATCGGAGGGACTCATGATTTTCTGTAGAAATATGTAACTTAGTGATTTAAAGAAAATTTAACATTTTAACCTAGTCAAGTGTGAACGCTGAACTCATTGATGAATCTTATTATTATTTTGTTCACTTTTTTTGAAGGCAAGAACATACAAAGAAGTACAACATTTAAAAATTCTACCACTGTGATTCATAAATATTCAGTCCAATTCAAGTGTGCATGGTATAGGTAATTTCTGCTACGCCAGTGCAGTTTTCAAGGTTAGCTTTTTGCCTTGGGTATGAATTTTAGATAAAAATGTAAATAAGGAAAGATTTACTTTTTATATCTTCCAGTTTTGCCACAGTGTCTGAATGTAGGTGATTCTGTAGTACATCTGCCAATTGCTGGACACTGTAAGTCTCAAAGATATTCGACTTTTCTGGAAATACATTTCAGTTAACCTCACTTTCTTCAAGGACGTTTCCCACTTCCCCGTAAACTATTGATTTATTCAATAATATACTAAAACTTACCCATTTCATGAAAAAATGAACAGACACCACAAAATGACATCCACAACAGAAATCCACTTGACTTAAATGAAGTCACTTTTTACGTATCACAGACGAAAAATCATGAGAGGAGAGAGTCAAGACGCCATGGCAGCAGCAGCGAGCATACGCCTGCGCTATACGAGAGACACCATTTACTTTTAGCGGTATATTCAATATAAGTTTGAACTTATACTAGTATATTTTAAGTAAAAGAACAATTCAAACTTTAATTGTTAGAGAAAAGTAGTAGTTTAGGTCAAACAGCCTCCCCACTTCATAAAGTATATCCTGGTACATATATCTATGAAAACTGATGGAGATTATTCGATTATTGTAAACTCAGATTTGCTTCAATTTCAAAAACTAAGGATCAAATGTATCTGAAAATCACCCATAAATTTGAATTGATACTTATCTTATAATCCTTAAAGTTGCCGTAAGTCAACGGAACACTGAATGACACTTCAAAAAGCACTGCTGTGTTTTGTGTTGAAAATAGAAAATGTCTGTACTGTTTGAATTTTGAATATTGTATTGTTCATATACGATTATTGTTAATATAACAATATGAACTTAAAATATAAATTAGGAAGACATTAAACTTTAAAGACTCAAAATCACCAGAATGTGTTAAAAAAATCAATAATTTATGTTTGCCTAGAAAATTATTGCTATTTATTGAATTAGTAAGTTAGTACTTTTAAGCAGATAAGTAGAAAACCCATACTCATTCATTTAGTGAAATAAAGCTTACCATTTCATTAAATGGAATGTGACAAAATTACTAATTTAACAGTCAAACCCATCGCTACTAATTGCATTAGTAAAATTTCTACTAATTCGGATTTAGAGAGAAGATTCGACTGTATTAGCTTCAGTGCATTGATTTCTTCCTAATTTTTTGTAGACTAGCTTCAGTAATGAACAATTTTAGAGCCATATTTCATTGAAAAATGATTCTTCTGAAGTTGGTTTAGATGAGCACCCCACATTGATGTTAAAACTAATCCTGAGGTGATTTCGAATCTTTCATCAGTTGTTTCTGAACACAGAGAAATCTAAGATAATTTAGAAGCACTCTTAGAGATCAAATTGAACTCGGATACAGTTTTTGATAGACAAGTTTCGGATGATTCATTTGAAATGGATGTAGAGGTCAGTACTGATCAACAGGTTCACCATAAGTACGAAATAAATTCGTTTTCTGAGCTGCTCACTGATGAAGACAGAGATATTGTTGTCGATGAACTTACGGATCTATGTTTTTTTCTGATTCTAATTCAGAGTTCACAGTAACTTCTGAAAATTCTGGCAGTTGCAATGAAATTCCGAATGCTGATAATGATTCACATTGGCTAACAAAACCGTGATATGAAAATATTTGGTCCGCATTAAAATGACAGGATGTCCTTCTTATATATGAGCTGAAACTTTTTATAAGTATTTTTCATAGAAAATTCTTTTCATTTGTTTGGCGCACGCATAGCCGGGATGAAAAACTCCCTGTGCTATAAACATATATTAATATATAAAACAGAGTAGATTGAAATAAAATTAGGTAAGAGTACTTTTCAGGCAATGATGTTTTTATTCAGGAATATTAAACAATTTTCATATTAACTTTGCTCTGTACTTAGCGGACTAGGGATCAGGATCAACAATAAATCGGTGGTATTTCATTTTGAAAAGATGCGATTGTCTAAAACTTTTAATGATTTAGATTATTATCTTCTGCTAGTGGTAACAACCCCTCAGCACGATAACTCTGATTGGGTCTTACTAAAGAAACGTGCGAGTATCCATTCAGGCGAAGCTCTGGACTGATAGGCAGAAGTAATGCTTTTCAATCAGTCTTATTTGGTCCCTTTATAACTCAGTCGTATTGTTCATTGTTATAAAAGAAAACGTCATTGTAACTCACACTATTAGACAGGAGATTTGCGGAAAATTTTTCGCCATTATCGAGTAGTACAGGATCAAGCGCATTTGGATTACGTTCTGCACGTGTAAAACGTTGCAGAGGTCCAGTGAGAAAATGGTCAGATCCAATTTGTTCTATATTAATGTGGCTTCCTGTGGGAATATCAAAAATATGAGACCGTGCATTATTTCCTTTACGTAGTCCAGTCATTGTACCTGATTTTGTGAGAAAAAAAGATACATTAAATTTTTGTACACTGGAAAAATACCTGTTCGTAATTACATATGAAAGGGGATTTTTGGTTGTAGATTCCGTTACCAATACAATTGAGGACATATCGAAATTTCATTTTAGTATGCACCGACGATAAGGGACATTGCAGGATATGCATGTATGTGCTGCCCTTACTAGGATCTGGTTGAGATTTTCACAATAAGCTGACATTGATGTCAGATTCAATTTTGCAGAAGATATGTTATGGGTCCGCCAGAGCCTACAGCGAGGGCATTCTCATTCTCATTTTCTTACGAGAACCTCTATAGCTCACCACAAATAATGAAATTCATATTAATATTGCTAAAATTTTCATCATCTTTTAAAATGCAATAAATTTCACTAAGACTTCATGAAAAATTAAAACAAAATGTATGTTCTTCTAAATAAAATTATTTCGTTTCAACAGATGATGACAGTCATTCATAAGCAGAATGTATGTGGAGGAGTTTGAGGAAATTTTAACGTGCATCATTAAAAATAAGAAGGTGAAAAACATGAAAAATAATAAACCGTACATCGGGGTTTTTTTCAGGAAAAATGAAATAACTTTTGAAGGTGGCCCCTCTTCAAGTTGCTCAACAATTATCATTATTTATGTGTATTTTTAATATCAATCAGCAAAAAATGTATGAGCAATATCATATCCATGTAGGAGGCTAGCGCGCGCGAAGCGAAGTGGATAAAGAAAATGAAAATCTTGAGGGCGTCACGTGAGGTGTGCGGCGCGTTGTGCACCAGTTTAGTGAGGTTTCCGAGAAAGTAACTTCTCTTAATGTGAAGTATGCAATGATTTTCAAATTTGGCCTTAACCCCTTCCAGCTTTCCCCAAAAACCACCTCTCAAGTGTGGATCAAGCATTTCACAATATATTGGTCATAATTATTACTTTTGTGTAGTTTTTTCACGAATCATTTTGAGTGAAGAAATTAAAAAGTTTCATATATTTTTTCATCAACTATTAAATGCCTAAGCAATTATTTATTCACATTTCATTGAAAAATTATCGGTATTGTCAGGATGAAATGAACTAATCAGGCAATTTGAGAAAACGATATGCTGGATTTAATTTGCTATTAATTGCTTAACAATTTGTTTATTATTGAGGAACTCGGTTGATCGAATGTCACTTTCGACCGGAATGAGACAGAGAAATGTAGTTTTATCGAATTTTTCAACAAACTCCGTTGAATTCTAATAGTTTTATATTTTTACAACCTAACCGTACTTTTTTAACAATTTACGTTTTTTTACACAATTTCTTTTCTCGACAAAATATAACAAATTTACACCTTTTCTGAGTAACATAAGCTACCCGTGTAAAAATAATTAATCATGGATTTCGCCTTCATGATGGGCAATTAAGACATATCCAAGACTTGTTCAAGACGTCTGGGAAGTCTGGCTTACGAGACGGAGTCAGACTTCAATGTCTTGGAGACAAAATGTAATGTCTTGGAGACAAGACCAAGCGGACATATTTTTACACGGAGTGATGTTTAAGTATTATGTATGAAATCTATGAAAATTATCAATTTTTTACTGCCAATTGATTGTTGCTTGATTGTAAAAAATATAAAAATATTTATTTCACGTCATTGTTTCATTATATCTTTCTCACTAAAAGGTTACCGAATGCTAGGCCGTGCCAACTCCATCAAAATTTCCATTAATTTATGAATTGCCTTCGTTACGCGATTTATTTTTAGAAATAGTGGTCCTCAGAATGAGGGAGAGTGAGGACGTGGTAGGACAGTGAGGAGAAATGATGGGTAGTAAGGGAAATGACAAGAAGGAAGGGGTTGGAAAACCCCCAAAAGGTTGGTGGTGTGAAGGGGGGAAAAGTGGAGTGCAGGGCCAGCTTTCAGTATTTGCCGCCCCAGGCGGAAAACAAAAGTGCCGCCTTTTTTACGAACTGATTACTAAAATTATGCAATCTTTCATTGAATGTTGAGAATGATAGTCAACTCATTAACATTCAATCGATTCGTGATTCATTCATGATAATAAAATAAAAATTTCATTTTTTTCTTGGAATTGAAGCAAAATTTCGTTCCAAATTTGCCGCCCTTCGAAATATGCCGCCCCGGGCACTGCCCATGTTGTCTCTATGGTAAATCCACGCCTGGTTTTGAGCAAAAATGAGTCAAAGTTTGGTTGGGGAGGGACAGTGAGGAGGAGATTTGAATGGCTCTATCAACGACTTAAATGGCTACGAAACTGTTTCTTGTAGGCGCCTGCCGCCTACTTCTTCTAATTTTTCATTTATTATTTTGGAAAGGTCAAAATAATTTTTATTTGCAATCTTTTTTTCCATTAGATGCAAAAATGCAAAATTGTTGAACTATCACGTGTGCTTCAATTAGAGATGAAAAAAATGGAAATAACTGTTCGATTACAGTCTGTGATGTCTACTGAAAATTGAAAATGAGATTATTTTTTATAGTTAATCATTTTTAGGGTTCCGCAACCCAGAACAGAAACCATATTAGCTCCTCTCGAATTTCTGTCCGTAATAATAGGCAACAGGGTACCAGTTTTCGACTCTTCGATTTGTAGGGACCGAAATTCCATTGTTTTTTTTCAGTTGTCTTTGGAGGTGAGGTGACGCAAACCAAAATTTGAACTGTACGCTCCAAGACCTTTTCATGGATTTCCATACTGTTGAAGTTTTCTGAAAGTATAAAAAACCGGTGAGGGGAGGGTTTCCTAGAGAAGGGGGGGGAAGAATCTCCAACTCAAATTTGATAGAATACTGTATTCCCATCGGAAATACGTATGCATGCAAACATACACACACTTCATGTCAAATAAAAGCTTGTAAAAAGTGTGTTCATCCAACGTTATTTTTGCGGATGCTTTAGTTGTGTTAAGACAAATGGACTGGAACGAATTAACATAAGAGTTATTTTCAGTAAATGATGTTTACTCAAGGATAATACACAATTTTCATATATTTTTTATATTTTTCTTCCATTAGATCTGGTGATTATGTGGTAGACGAACATTATTATTTTCGTCATTCATTATCTGTAACTTCGTTCTGTAAGATGAAAATGGAGATTTATGGAGTTTTCTCGCTCTCAAAAAGTCGCTGTCAGCAATTTGAACAATTTGGAATAATTCGTCAATATTTTCATAATAGACGTATTACCGCAAGCAGAATTACAATATCACAAATAATAAAACACAGAAATTGAACAATTTAATGTTGGAGCGGTAAAAAAGATCACTATTTCGGAAATTCTCTTCGTGGATTTGCCAAATACCATAAGCTACAGTTTTTTTTGACTAATTCAATTAGTGAAATTTGGCTAACAAATACACTTACGAATAGAATTGAGGAAGACCACTATTGTAAGAAATTGAGTGCTTATCAAAATATTTAATTTTGTAACGTAGAGAATCACAGACACACAGATCTGAAATCTATGACTGACAATTTTTAAAAAAATATTCACGAGAAAATATTCTAATCACCATCCATCTACTTAATGTTACTCAATCCTTCAATCTATGAAATATGACTAGGACATGTCTCAAGGTCTGATGACAGACATCACAAGTTGATAATAAGCCAGATATTACTAAGTATTTTGATCACATTATATATACATACATTAATAGTGTAATGAATTATAAAAGAAGCCTCAACCGAAGAAAATATTCTTCCGAACACTCGGTTCCTAAGCATCGTCCATAAATGCTGTCTTGTTTTTTTTTCGTGTTCTATGACGTAGCTTACTTATAAAATGGACTATACTCTAATCTCTGTATGAGCCCTGCTCTATGTCTATAAAAATGAACTGATGGCTCACATTAATAAAAGTGTCTGAAACTTTTCTCGTCCTCTTTTGTTATTGGTATTACCTTATCATTATTATGTGAGCTAACTTTCAACCTTGAGCAAAGACGCCAGAGAGTAATATGATTGGGGAAAGTCCTTAGAGGGCAATCGAGGAATGGATACAAAAATCCGTTCGATAAGACTATTCCAATCATGTACTTATCTTTTAACCCTGCCTCATAAAATTTTCCTATTGCAATGGAAGCTATAGTTTCAGGTCTACCACAAAAACTTTCATACAGACTAATATTTGGTCTAGAGGGAGCAGGAACAATTTTATTGTGCTACTAGTATGTCTCTTAATGCGTGGTCTAAGCGGCCGTAGCGGACGTCTTAGCATAGCTAATCAAATATAGCTAATCTAATATTCTTTTGTAATAATTTTCATCTAAATGATTCATTATTATGTCTCTAACCATTCCTTTTCTTTTCCTCATTCTGACATCGTCCAAATTCTTTATAATGATGACTTCAAATGTGGATTTTTGTTGCAATATTTTCAACCTCTAACGATCTTTTAAATCCGTTGAAATTTCCTCTAGTTTCATTTCTGACATCTAAATCAATCGTTATGTTATCGTTCAAACCATTTCATACTAAGGAATCTATAAAACACTGATCATCCAAATTACTTCTGTCGTTATAGTTTTGGAAGGAGTAGTAGTGTGGAAGTGTATAATTATCCAGTTCGGAACTTAATCTTCATTAGGATTATGATTATCTCGATCATGGTGATGATCATGCCCAAACTGATTATGATGAAGTTGAATATGTTCGCCTACGAGAAATTGAGGATTTTGTAACCGGTGATGACGAATTTGACTAATGGGGCGTTCCCGAACACGCTTCTTAGTTGGAATCCTCATCTGCAAACTTAATGCTCTGAGATGAGAATAGACCCCGCAGATTTATAAATTTTCGCCGCCAGTCTACGTGCGTTAGATGAAAGCTCCTTAGAATTCAATCAGTTTGTTTTATTGGAATTGAGTTTCGTGTAGAAACGACTATATTATGCTAACATGCACGTATTTAATCGCAAAAATTGAATGTTTATTCATTTTTACCCATAATTCAATCAATTGAATAATGCAAAATATTTGGAAAATTTTTTTATTCCAGTTTAGAAGAATAGGGTAGAAAAGTATTCAACAGTTTTTTAAATCCAACCTCATTATAGCCGTTACAATAATGCATTGCCGACAGTGAGTATATAGAGTAAAGTTCAAGTATTATGAAGAAAATCTATAAAAATTATCAGGAGGGCAAATGTGGGGAGCAAAAATAAGTGGAAGTTCGGTTGGAAAGGGACAGTGTGAAGGAGATTCGAAAGACTTCACCTACGACTTAAACGGCTACGCAACTGTTTTTTGTGGGCGCCTGCCGCCCACTATTACTAATTTTTTATTTGTTATTTTGAAAAGGACAAAACAGTTTTTATTTGCAATCTTTCTTCCATCGGATCCAAAAAAAAAAACTATTGAACTGTCACGTGTACTTCTATTAAAGATCAAAAAAATAGAAATAACAAATTGAAATTCCATTGAAATTAATAAAATTTAATTAATGTTGTCCTATAAAATAAACTCCAATGAAATAAAAATATAATGAATACAAGCAATGGTGAATTGTGCTTTTATTTTCAACGACATTACATATTCATTGACATAGTTGCAAATTAACTTTCTCAATATACAATAAATAAAATAATGTTTACAAGAATCTATTGGTTTTGACCTGCTTGTTGGAATTAACCACCGGGTTTGTTTCGGCCACCTTCGTGTATAGTCATCCAGTTCGGAGCCCAATCTTCATTAGGATTATGATTATCTCGAGCATGGTGATGATCATGCCCAAACTGATTATGATTAATTTGATTATGTTGACCTACTAAACCTTGAGGATTTTATAACCATGGACGACGAATGTGACTAATAGGGCGTTCCCGAACACGCTTTTTAGTTGGAATCCCCATTTGCAAACATAATGCTCTAAGAAGACAATAGAGCCTACAGATTTAGGAATTTCCACAGCCAGTCTAAGGGTGTTGGATGAAAGCTCCTGAGAATTTATTCAAATTCAGAACAATGGGAAAGAAAAATATTCAACAGCTTTTGGAATCCAACCTCGTTATAGCCGTTAGAAAAATGCATCTATAATAGTGAGGATTCAGAGTGATGTTTAAATATTATGCAAAAAATCTATCAAAATTGTCAGTTTTTTTCTCCCAATTAATTGTTGCTAAATTGAAAAAAGTATCAAAATATTCATTTTACATCATTGATTCATTATATTTTTCTCATCAAGAGGTTACCGTATGCAAGGTCGTTTGAAGGAATGTTGCAGGTCCTTTTCTGAGAGGTCTTTCATGAGTCGCGCTGCTTTTTCCTTCACAGCATCCACCAACTAGAATCTGGTTCCTCTTAGCTCAGACTTAATCTTCGAAAATAGAAAAAATCACATAGGGATAAGTAAACTTCGATGTCTTAAGATAAAAGAAATATCCTGTAGATTCACCTGTTTTGCTCTCTCACAGAGGAAAATTTGTAATGGTAATAATTTCGAAAATTTCAAAAATATTTCAACTATACAAACATAAAAGATTTCTTGATTCGAGACAAATCGATTGACCTATAATATTAATACATTTTATTGAAGAGTAAGGAAGTAATGGTCATCCATAATTCTTTTGAAATTGAACTCTATAGTGAAATTTGTTACAGTAGTTTAATTGAAACTTGATGCAATAAAACATAATAGATTCGTTGAATCGAGACAAATCGATTGACCCATAGTATATATTATTATTATATTATTATATTATTATATTATTATATTATTATTATTATATATTTTTTTCATAAAAATATTTTCATTAGTGTTTTTCAATAAGTAAAAAAAAAATAATGATCGTGTCAGCGGTTGCTAGTAAAGTGTTTAACATTTTGTTTGATTCAACACGATTTCGAATTCATTACTTCATTTCATCATTAACTATGATATTTCTAATAGATTAGCTACAATTTGGTGAAGATCGGTTATTTTCAAATATTTGATGAAACAGCTATTATTGCTTGCTTAGATTAATCTGAATGAGAAAGTCATATACCTGACTTCCTTTCTGTTGACTATTACAAAAAGATGTGAAAATCTTTTCACACAGTTATTGGATGTTATCAAGCTCTTTTGAATTTGATACAATATTTCGAATCACTGACTCATTCATTTGAGATATATTTTCTTCTAAAGCTCATGTATGAAGAAATAAAATGGCAATAGAACAAATACCAACATTAATTTGTCACATTATATTTTCTTCCATACGTCTTCAAGTTCGCAAATTAAATTTTACACCACAATTGTATTTAAGGTACGCGAAACTTTGTTTTCTTATGAAATGAACTATACTCTAATCTTTATAGAAGCTCTGCTCTATATCTATGAAAAGGAACTAATAGGTCAAATTGATGAAAGTATCTGAAACTTTTCTCGTCCTCTTTCATTATTGGTATTACCTTATTATTGTTATGAAAGTTAACTTTCACCTTCGAGCAAAGACGCCAAAGAGTAATATGATAGGGGGGATTCACTAGTGGGCAATTCAGGAATGGATACAAGAATTCTGTTTTTATGGAATTGAAAATGCACTTACAATTATAGATATTATTATATTCACCAACGAAATGGAAGAAAATTGCAATATTGAAGAGCAATATATCAATAATAATCTTCATTTTCTCTTAATAGAGGAAACTATGTATAATGAATTTAAGTATATGATTAATAAATATTCTACAAAATATATTATTACATATCCGGTATCACTTTCATCATTTGAAATGATCTACCATATTTGTGTGAGACGAAATGAAGTGATCAAGCTTATTTGTCTGTCATATCTGTATTCCATTAGTCGGTGATTCTCTGCATATAGCACACAATTTGAGCATCAACCTTTTTTGGAATCTTTTATCACGAAAAGAGATCAAATGAATCCCATTCATTGCATGCAAGGATCGTGAATTTCAAGCCAATTTATACTCTCATTTGTTTGAATAAATGTTGCAATTAGAACATGTAATCTTCCTCTAACTATTATTCCTATGAAACATGTTACACAATTAGTCAGGAGGCCCTAATTACGACAAAAGTAAGCCAAAGAGCGAAGAAACATGTCCAGCAAATGGCGCAAAAAGTAATACCAATTTCATAAATAAATTAAGAATACTATTGAAGATAAATAATATTTCTGATATTAGTTTCCACTAGCTTAACACTGGCACCTGTTATTTAGTTTATTGCAGGTTGAGCAACTTATAAAATTCAAATTTACACGAAGATTTCAGAGATAGTCCAGTCAATCACGTACAAATTGGGGGAAAATATTAAACAACACTAAAAAAAGGGAATGAATAATGTTTAAAGATGAAACTTTTGATTAGCATAGAGATACTGAATCTGACGATATTATGACATCAACAGTCATTATATTATTTATATAATTCAGCATAACTTCTTATTTTTTCAATATTCCATTAGTGAAATCCTGAAATAGGTTGCGACTTTTTCATTAGACCAACACTTATTAATTAATTCAGTTAATAAAATGTTCGCAAATTCAAATCACTAACATTGAATGAACAATTCTTGAAATGATAACCCTGATAGAGATATCTGTTAGAAAGCTCTCTCCGAAGCTATCCAATTGTTTCCATTCCTTCTCAAACCTTTTCGAGTTCTGCATTAGATTCTTTCCGAAAATTTTCGAAAAAATCATTATAAAATCTTGAACAGAAATGCTGTTAATTTCATTTATAATTGACGTGACAGCTATTCTCACTAACCTGAATTTTTCTGTCAAAATTATGAAAAATTTCTGATAAAGACGAAAAACTTCGGAGGCGGATCCCGAAAATGAACTAAAAGAAAATCGTACACAAACATATCCGGAATTTTAACAAGGGAAAACACCAAGTATACAACTATAGTATCTACTTATTGTTTCTGAATCGCATATAGGTTTCTCTTTTGAAATTTGTTACATTCAACACTGCAATTATTATTCGCCATTTTATAAACTATTTTAGATATCATTTGAAAAATTTCGAAAAATATGAAATGAATTTACTGCAGTATTAAAAATGCACTTGAAATTATAGATATTTTTATACTTATACCAACAATATTAGGGAAAAACCTTTACGTTGAATAGCACAATACGAATGATAATCTTGATTATCTCTTGATGAGGCAAACTATAACATATCGGGGATCTCAACAACAGCGTAATTAATAAACATTCTACGAAATACCCGTCATTTCAATCGTTATTCGGAATGATTTTACATTTTTGTAAGAAGAATCCTGGTACATATTTGTATTTCATACGTCATACGCTCATAGTTTAGGTTGAAAAAGAAAACTGTAAAAATTACTTATTTCCTGTGAAATATTATGAAAAGATAAGAGTATCTTTTCAAACATTCATTAAATTTAAGCAGGTACTTTTTAATTTTTTACTGATCTTTCATATACTTTTTCTTTATATTCATACAAAGATGATTACAGGTATTTTCTATTGAAGCTCTAGCCGCTTTCGAAATTTGATGACACACGTAAACCTAACTTGCGTCATTCAGTCAAGAAACTATACTGATTTTGAATAAATTCACGCTTCTTCCTGGAGTAAAAATTCTGATATTTGAAAGACGAAGCACGACTATTGCACTTGAAGTGCCAGTGAAATTTCTCCAAGAAAAGTAGCCTAGTAAATGCACTCAGTCGATCAATCACACTTATACAATAAGTGACACAGATAGAATAATGTGAAGACATTTAAAATTCTATATAAACACAAGTAAGAAAATCGCGTAAAGAATACAGTTATTCTATGAGCTCTCATAATCAACGTAAATTCAGATCGAATCCTGAATTTTGCCTGGGACTCTAAAGGTCCGATATAAATCAAAGTCTTATTCACTTAGAGACTCTAGGAACATCTGTGGATTTGGATAATCCTTAATTATCTATTTATGGTTTGAGAAAATATTGTGGTTCCTGATAAAAAAAGCTTTTTGACTTGTAGGTATTTAAATTATTACCTGAAATGGGTGAGAGACGGACACAGCCCTGCTCGTCAATAATTTCATATTTGCCCTATAAACCTAGCTATAAATCTTCAGTTTGCACTACAGTGCGAATTGAAAGGCACAATATTTTCCCGGATATCTGCGGAAACTAAGTGATCCTTATCACCTTTTACTCAGATTTAAACTGTCACTCATCGGTTTATAAATCTTAACTCAAATATTTTATTCTATTCTTGTGTTTATGTTATAGCTTTAGAATATAAGAGTTCGAATTCTGGGAAATACTTTGGAAATAAGTATGTCCCAATAATTATCTGACTCCAAAATAAATAAGTACCCACGACTCGTGAAGGCAATTGAGGCTAAGCTGATTTAAACTCAACAACTTATTTTATTTAGTGGAATTTCAATGAATGCTTGAGAGCACATGTCAAGAGAAGCTCACGTCGGGTCGGGCGGCTGCCCACTGACGAGACAACATGGTCGCTTGAGGACATGCCTAACAAGAGACACGTGACCAAACTAATGCTCTATTTTTAATCTTTATCTTTGGAATGATTTACTCTTTCTGTAAATAAAATACCGCTCTGAAACTTTAGGAAATGCAAAAGGTAACAGTGACTTACGTTTGTATCTAGAGGGTTTATAATCTAGCGAATAAAGATCCACCGGACAGCTGAGAGTGCATAATGATGGTACTGACAACCTGTCAACCGAGAACTCCACCATAGAGTCTGAGTCCTCGTTCCCTGGCATTCTTGAACGAAAAAGAATCACATTCAGTCACATGGGCCAAGGAACCTGATCGGTTAAACGGTTTCTCTTTGTCGTGGTTGCATTGACATTCGTAAAAGCTCTCCACGTGGAATCGCTGTTCTCCTCGATGGTCCGTGATATTTCACGTATGATTATACGTGGGTGGAATACCACCCCCATTCCGCTCGTGGTTCAAGTAAATTACGAAAAAGAGAAATAAACAACAAAAAACAAATTATGGAATTATCACAAATTACAAAACCGTCAAAATAAATAAAGTCTGACGCGTGAGTACTGTGATGGCACGCGATCAAAAATTTTTCTCTTTAATCACACTCCCTCTCCCTCAGAACTCATTGTAACAACGACACGTAATTTACAAAAAGGGTTAGGGTTAGTGTCACTAAATTATTCGACAGGTGCAGGTGGTACGAATTGCTCTGTTAATTTACTAACAATAAAAAACATGAATAATTTCAATATGAATTCGTTTTTCTAGCAAAAAATCTTATTGGAAACTGACTGGAATCTTTATGGCTATGGGTATCATAATCGTCCCCAAAATTCGGCAGCAATTTTCTCAATTTTTGGGTATAGTCATTTCGAATTTTTGAGCAAATGGATATTTCGTTAGGTACTATTCATTCACAATGAGTGAATGAAGCCTTTGTTATGCATGAAAAATGCTTTTCGAAAAAAGCGACAAAATTTTTTTCACTAAGCCTGGTGAAAAAATTGATCGTTACCATTGAAAAACTTTTTTACTTTAACTGATAAACATTTTTTTTACCAATACTGACAAAGTATACACTTCGTTTTCAAGGTCTACATCCTTGCAGAAAGATTTTTCTCGAAACGTCAATATAACAGAACATGACTGTTTTTCCTTATTCAATTTTTCCAAAATACTGTACATATACGAAAGGAGAACGAAATCTATCCGGGGGAAAAAATGGTTTCATACGCTCACCTCCTTCAAAGCTCAGTCCTATTTAAAAACTTTTCAAAAAAATTCAGGACTCAAAATGAGACATTGAAATCATCAGACGTAGCAAAAATTAGTTGAACTTTTTTCTGTCTAGACAAACTTAACAAGTAATTTTGTCCGGATAAAACTTCGAGTTAATACAAATTTTCTGAAGTATTTGAGGATGTATTGTAGTGTATTGGAGAAAATTATTATTGTAATGATTACTGAGATAACTTAATAAATCATAGTTTTCATTTCGCAAAAAATATTTAATTGATAGATTAAAGATGGAATTCTTAGTACTGGGTGGATGACTTGCATGAAGAGATTGCTGCCCTACAAACGGCAGGATGCTCTGATATTATGGCATAGGGTAGGGAATTTAATAGGCAACAAGGTACTAGTTTTGGACATGTGGAGCGCATGTTCAAGGTCCTCGCTGAGGTTCTTGGGGTTCCTGGTATCCATGAAAATTGACATTTCATCCGACAGGCCTCTAATAAATGCATCCGAGGCACAATCAATTATCGCCTTCATCATGACAGTACTTTTCTTTTCATCTTCCCATTTTGCTGTGTATTTCTCATCCAGGGTATGTTTAGCTCCGATGAGAAGATCTGATAATCTGTCACTATAATCGCTAACATTTTCCTCTTGGATCATGCGAAGATTTACTATAGATTCGAAATATCATTGGAATTTCTTAGAAGGAGCGAATCGTTTTTCAGATGGGTCATTAGGTCATTTATCGATCGAAATTGCATATCTCGAAAATTTCCTCGTGCCACACCCTTCAATTTTGACAATACGGCCTTATAAGAACATTGGCTCAGCGGCCTTTGTCACGAACATGAAACCGTTATTGATATTCTGAAGGAGCTCTTCTACGATTGGTTTTCTTCCGCTAAAAGCAGGTATGTTGTAAGTACTCGTCTGCAAGGTCATGTTTTTTAACAGATTATTCATAACCACACTAGAATCCAGGGGCGCGCATAGATTACGTGGCGGCAAATTTGGTGTATCCGTCGTCAAATCGTTTCTTATGCTTTGATACATCATCAGGTGGTTTCTTCCGCCGTTTTCTTGGTCTAACTGTTTGTCGTTGTGCGCTGACATTTTGTGATATGGAAGGATTTCCGAAGGGTTAATCGAGTAAAATCAGTCTGCTGTATCTACCTACCTCGAGGAGACTTGTACTAAACGAACTCCCATTCCAAAGTTATTGACTCTACTTCAAAGGCGGTTTCGGCCCTGAAATCAAGGACCACGGTGTCAGAATCCTACTCGCCATGTTCGTCAATTGTTATCACCCTAGGTAACTGATTATTTCTGTGAATCTCTCAAAAAAAAGCTCGTCGTCTTTAGAAAAGAGCCTCTTCTTCAAATAGATCAATAGGGATTACTTATATATTTGTGTTTCCTGATGCTGGAATTCGCAGAACAGGGGGACGAACCAACGGCTTGACTGCGAGGACGGGGATCACCTTTTTTACGAGTTTAGCTAGACCATTGTGAATAATAGATCCAGCAGGAATTGATTTTAGTTCAGAGGTTGTCTTTTTTGCCAACAAAAACTTTTTTGGACTTCAAGTTTCATGGAGAGCTTAGAATTGTGATTTAGCATTGGCAAATCAAAAGGCATTAACCGCCGCTTGCTTGCTCAGGGTAGCGCGTTTATGCTGCAGAAGATTTTAGAATTTAAAAAGTTTTTATTTTCATTATTAGGAAATCTCGCCTTCCTCCTATAGAGAGAGAAAGAGAGAGAGACAGAGAGAGAGAGAGAGAGACTGAGTATCGGACGCCACTGGCTTTCACTTCGCGAAAAATGCTATCGCCACCGCTGGCACCATCACTTTGTTGCGACCCAGAATTTTCCTCAATAATTGAGATGTCTATAGACACGTGTTTTTAGCAGTCATTCTTCAAATTCTATTTTAAGTCGCGAAGGCCAAAAACTGCCGAATCGTTTTCGGATTCGTTTGTATACTTCATATTATGTGCGGATCGCCTTCATTTGACCTCATCCGAGGCCGCCACCATTGGTTAAGCGAGAAGTGAAAACTTTCATTGGAAAATTTAACGGGAAAATCTAATAAACGATTTTTAGGCCGGTGAGTTTTCGTGAAACACTGAAGCTTACACCTACCAGTTGAAAAGCACAAAAGCTATTATTTTTACTTTGGTTCGTTCTTCTTAATTGGACTAAATTTCACCCAAGAGGTCGTTGCCTCAAAGACAACTCTAGTCCTATAAATTTTGCTTTCCGCGCACCACCACGTCATTTTTGCACGCGAGCCTCTCTTCCAGCACTTCGTGGATGCACTTGGTTTACTAGGCAAAGGATCCAAGGGGATTTAAACCGAAATTTCGAAGATGCTTTCAAATCATTCTAGGTTTCCTAAGTCCTTGGTCCTATTGTTTGAAGGACGGGCGACGGAACACTTAAGAAGGAGAATGTCTTCTTCCGGGACTGCTTAACTCGATCAAGAGGCTCATCCGACTGCCTTGAGATTTCTTGATCGATGCCTGTCATTAAGGTACCGTCGTTGCATCGGGAGGAAATTTCTAATTGGACTAAAGAAATTGGGTGACTTATGAGGAGGGTTGATGAACTCTTCTTCTTCAATATTTCCGCTAATTTTGCAAATGTTCAGGTGGCTCGCTGGCCATTGCTTCACGAATAGTGTGAGACAGGAAATTAATTAGTGAAAAGAGAAAAACCGCTGAAACGTTATTTCTGCATTCGCAATTTCATTTCTCGGTTTTAGTAATTCTACCCTGTAAGTAATTGCAGGCTCAATTTTTTCACTCCAGGTGGACATGTATTGATTTTGGCCCTTTTGATGATTATATTTCGGCTTAATTTGTGTGGGTTTTGAATTTCGCTAATTTCCATCCCATAGGCTAGAAGATATGTTATTTCATATTTCGGGATGGGGCGGGATACGCCAGGGGGTTGGCTGGAGAACAGCGTTAGGAAATTCCGACGGGAGAATTAGTACAGCGACGGGATCGAAGTGAGATCAAATAAATCGCATTCACCACATGAGAGGATAAAGAATTTCAAGCCAATTTATACTCTTATTTGTTTAAGTAAATGGTTCGATTAGAACATGTCATATTCTTCTAGCTGTTATTTCTATGAAACACATTACACAATTAATCAGCAGGTCCTAATTACGGCAAAAGTAAACCAAAGAGCGAAGAAGCATGTCCAGCCAATGACGTTTGTCCAGCGAACGGCGCAAGAAGTAATATCAATTTCATAAAAAAATCAAGAATAATTTTTAACATTATTGATCTTTCTTAAGTGAGTTTCCACTAGCTCAACACTGTCACATGTTATTAAGTGTATTGTTAAGCAGCTCATAAAATTCAAATCACTTGCATTGAATGAACAATTCTTGAAATAATAACCGAAGTGTTTGTGAGGTGGTGTTTGGGGGAGAATTGCACGCAGAGGAGTTTGCGAAGGAGTGGAAGAACAGGGATTTCGACAGGTCGCAGGCCAAGTAATATAAGTTGCTTGTGAACCAACTACGAGAGAAGGAGGCTAAGCAGCTTGACAAGATGGAGTCCATATTGAGCAAGATGATGCAGTTCTGCGGAACGCACCAGAATATGTATGTGGCCATCCGCGAAGGTCTGGATGAGTCAATGCAACTGATGAAGTGTTTGAAAAGGGAGAGTGAACATCGGGTGTCGTGAGAAAGGTCCCTCGACTTCTTTGTGTGCGGCACGTTTGCGCGCAAGATGAGGAAGATGAGGGGACAACCTGGTAGATGGGAGCCGGCCAGTGGCGAACCACGAGTTGCCGAAAAGGAGACTCAGACGGCAGAAGATGCTGAGCAAACTCTCGTAACCGTTAAGGGAAAGAGGACGAGGGAGCTCACCGTGAGTCCCCCGGAGACTGGTGCAATAAGACCTGCGCTAAAAAAGCCGAAGACTCAGGTACAGATACCTGTAACCCTAACGGAGGTAACGAGCATCAGGGTAGAGGAGCCTATTAGTAGGCCTAAGAAGAAGGTCCTTCAGAGACAAGTTCGGCCTGAGGCGGTTCTCATAAAACCGGCTGAGGGCTTCAGCTACGCAAGTGTGCTGAAAAATATAAAGGACA
>JAUMHM010000083.1:55027371-55040905 GCA_032362435.1 Melikaiella ostensackeni
GATAGATAGATAGATAGATAGATAGATAGATAGATAGATAGATAGATAGATAGATAGATAGATAGATACTTCATTTGTACAAGTAAAGGACTTTTACAATTTGTCGATTCTGATAAAAACATTCAATTTCGATCAAATTTAGTTTTGCAGTTTAATTAGCGCAAGCGCATATAAAATTACAATAAAAACAGATAAATTCAATTTCAATAGAGGAGAGTTTTTTTCGGGTTAATTCGCGCAGACATACATAAAGAACCTGTACGCTTATCATTCGTTAATTATAAATGACCTAATCTTGAGCGCATTTACTACATAGTAATATACGTCATCCAAATGTTTTTCGCTTTTTATACATGATAATTGCTGTAAAGATTCGGTATTGTCGCATATTTGCTTACACACGTAGGGCTTTAGGAACTGGTCTACAATGGGTTTATAAATTGGACAATACAAAAGGAAGTGACTAAGCGTTTCTCGAGCTTTGAGATTGCAGATGATGCAATTATCATTCGCATCAATAATGTATATGCTTCCTCCATAACTAATTTCAATTTTAGAGTGAGATGCCAGTCTTAGTTGTCTAATGATTCTAGTTTTGCTAAATGGTAATCTGAACTTCAAATATGGTTCTGTAGTGAACTGCCTGAGGCTTAAGTGTCTATAAATTCGGTTATAGCCGAAGTTTATAAATCTATCGGTGGTGAAGCTTTTCAACTTATTCTATCGAATGTTTATAACACTATCGCACCTCTTGTCAAACTCTCTGCCAGATAGCGTATATTGTTGTGACCAAAGAGAACAGTTTCCTGTTGCTTCGATAATTACTTTGATTTGAGATGCCCAATTATAGCACGGCCTAATTTTATTTTGTTTATCTGGGTCAACAAGACCATTGTAACAAATCTTCGGGAGCCTGGCATCCGGCATTTAAAGGACTTTGAACCATCAGCTCATTGAACGCTTAATAACATTCAGTTTTGGAGAAGCTATGCCAGTTTCTTGACATATAATGTAATTCGGTGTATTTTTTGACCATCTATATAGCCTTTCAAAAAATTGTGTTTGCACGCGCTTGATTTCGTCCAAATGCCGTACAAAATTTTTTGTACCGTAGACACAGCTACTATTTCCTTGTGAGTGAAGAATTCTGCTGCTTTATAAAATTTACCTGAGCAAGAAAGAAGGACCTCGAGATAAATATATGAGTTCTGGTACTGAAGTACGTGGTTTTCCCAAAAGATAGGTTTTACGCGTTTGCAGTGCCTGTTTTTCCGTAGGGGAACGATTTTAGTTTTCAATGCATTTAGATTCAAATCATTTGTGTCGCAGTAAGGTTTTAAGGTCTTTATTTCATTCTGTGCATCATGCCATGATCTTGCAAAGATTAAAAGGTCGCTCACAAGATAAGCATCAAGATCTCCTTCGCCGAGGACACAAAAATTCCTTCCATACCATCCTCTATGCTATGTAATTATGTCATATAAGAACAAAATGAACAGAAGCCGGCTTAGGCTATTTCCCTGCAATACTTCCTCTGTAATGTTCATAGGCTTTGAATATTTGGCGCCACATTTGACAATCAATTTGGCCTTATCGTAAAGTTGTATTAGGATTCTGATTACTTTTCCGCCTAAGCCCAAGTGGTGGAGTTTATCCCAGAGCTTGTTGTGGTTAACTGAATCAAATGCGCGTTCAGAATCAACAAAGATCATAAACGCGCACTTTCTATTTGAACCTATATTAATATTTGCAACTGACGCTAAGGTGAAAAGGTGGTCCAATGTCCCTCTTCTCCTTCTAATGCCTGCTTGTTCTTCTGGAATTATGCCCACCTCCTCGGCCCAGTCCATAATTCGACTTGCAAGCATGTAGGTAAAAACTTTGGTTATCAAGTTAAGAAGGGCTATGCCTCTATAACTCAAGAGGTCAGTTGTATCCCCTTTATTGTGGAGCATGCACATTCCTGCCAACGACCAACCGTGAGGGACACTTTCTGAATATAATACAACGTTAAATAAGTTAAGCAAATAATGCTTCCAGGTTGACGGTAGGTTTTCTAAGATTTCGTTAGTAACTTTATCCGCACCCGGGGCTTTATTATTTTTGCAGCTTTCAAGGCAACTAGTTAATTCTTCTAATGTCAAATCCTCCTCAATATAACGGTGTGAGACGGTTACGTAAGAGGTACTCGTATGTGAGAAAGCTCTGCTGGGATAAACTCCATCATAAAACGCTCCTATGATGCTACGTACGAGGGTCTGACTTTCTTTATCAAGACGGCTGTTGGTACGTTCATCAAGAGGAAGTTTTTGGACTTCGAGGTAGTTACTGTGAGTTTGGAGCGCAGATATTTGCTGTCTCAACGACCGCAAGTTCTCTAAAGGACTGCTAAGCTCAAAATAACGCAGTAAATCGACTGTATTCGGATCATCGATGATTTCTCTGTTCAGCGGAAATCGACTCACTTTCGACTTCAAATGATTTACAATATTTGATAGTACACTCATCTATCATGTCAGACAAAGTACTTCCTGTCATGGAAGGTTTTGTTCTCATTCTGCCAATCATTCTAACAACTAAGGAACGTAAATTGAATCCTTCAAATTCGTTTCCATCAGCTTGATCAAATTGAGCATTGCCTTCGTTATCCGCATTTCCAACAGGATCTACACTGTGAAAAATTTCTATTGTAATTTCACAATAAATGTATTGGAAGTTCATTACCAAAACGTAATGTAACTTCACAATACATGTTTTGTACATGGAATTATGAAAAAAATGAAAAGTTCATGCATATATAGTTTTCATTATATTTTTATAAAAAATAAAAAATCGTTGGTCTCAGCATTTCATCATACATAAATCAAGAACTCAGTATGACGTATAGGTGAAGAATATCCAAAAACGCATTCTAAACGTAAAAATTTCCTACATGATAAATTGTATTTAGGCTAGGAATGTAAGTTATTTAATTTCTTAATGATTTGTCTACTAGCGAAGATTCTTGATACAATCAGCATATTAAGCAAATAGTATTTCACGATATTTTCATTCAAGTTAGTTTAGCAATAATTCATAAAATGTTCAAACTATATTTGAAGAAAAATATATTTGGAAATTACAATACTTGTATTGTAATTTTACAATGAATGCATTGCAATTTAGCGTTACAATATGGTGCTCGCAATTTTACATTACAATTTGTATTGTAAAGTATTAGTATTGTAAAATCACAAACATTTTTAACAGTGTATATTGAAAATTTCTCACTTGTTCAATATTCTTTTAATGTAATCTGAAGGTTCAACTCGAAAGAAGAAATAAAAATTCTTTCATTCCTTTTTAATAATCTCAAGGATTATTTATTTGAAACATGTACGAGAATATTTATATTATTTTGTCGGTTTTAAAACCTTCTTTGCCTTCAGAATTTATTATTATCGTTTCTTTTTCCTATTCCTTTCTTTTTCAACCTTATATTTCGATAAACGTTACACTTCCCCGGTCTCTTTCAACCTTTTTTTCTACTCTTCTCTTTTCTTCCTCTTTTTTCCTCATACTCCACTTCCTAGTTTGTAATTTCCTTATTTGACTTGTTTTAATAATGTGTCTCATCTTCTCTTTTCTTTCCTCCCTCTGTTTTCCTCATTCTTCACTTGCGAACTTGATATTTTTTTACTAGACTTCTCTGCGAAATGCGGAATAGTACGAGAAATTCTTCACTTATGAAACCGGGGAGAAAAGGAAAAGAAAGGTAAAAAGAAGTGACGCAATAAAAAAGTGAATGATGGAAAGAAGGATGCGAAAAGAAGGCCGAATGAGAAAATTGTTAGATTATTTCAATTTAATCCTACAAATTCCAGAATGGATATTCAATAAAAGTGGAGAAATATCGAAACATGAAGGAAGCGCATAATAAGAAGATAGTTGCTTTGTCAAATTTGAAGAGAAAAAGGAGGACGTGAGGAAGGGAGAAGGCCGAGATAAAATTAAGAGAGAGGCAGAAAAACAAAGAATGAGTGATGAACCCTTCTTTTTTGCAAATTTTTATTAATTCTGCGTTTTCTACCTTCACTTTGTATAGTACCCTCACTTTCGTCTCCTATTTTCCTCATTCTTTTCTTTTCCACCAACAATTTCATTCCTTCATATTATTCCTGCCTTCTCCAACTTACCTTTCTAATTTTTTCTTTTTTTATTTTAGGTAGAAAATAGGATGTAAGAAAGATAACTGAGCTTTCCCCTTTCATTAATTCGAATTAGTAGAACTTTTACTCATTTCTGAAGGCATTGTTTTTGACGTTTATAAAACAACCTACGATAGATTAATGCGTTACGTTGGTGCACGTGACATTACCTACATACAAGTTTCACAATATTGTCTTCTTATTGTTTCAATAAAATTGAAAATGTTACACAATTACGTGCCTTCCATAAACATTTCTGTTTCTTATATTTTCCAATTCTACAACTTTTCTTTTTAATTAATATACAGATTCCTGAATAAGTTTATATATTATCACTAAGCAACTAGTAGATTTGCACTATCGAATTAGCAAATATGTCGACTAACCGAACCAGTTAATTTTCTACTTATCTGTAGGGGTTCACGTTTCTCTAAATGAATGAATAAAACTTCACTACTTATCGGAGATAAAATGAATTATTTCTTGACTTTCAGCCACATTCTTCCTTTCATATATTTTTTTTATAATTTTAAAAATAGTTTCGAAGGAATTATTTCTTCCATTCGAAGATGAAAAAAAAAACCAATTACATGTTCTCATAAATGTTTATTTATTTTAAGGGTACTTTCACTTCGAGTTTCATAAATGAAGTGAAAGGCACAATTTCTTCAATTTGAAGATAGCTTTTGTCATTTTCAGTTACCAATATATGAGATTTAGGTAGTATATATGACATAGAGTAAGCTATGTCCTACCATAAAGTAAATCAACATATGCTTGTAAATTTAACGAATCTTCCAGCAAGTCACACACACACACAACACCATTTTTAAGGAAACAAAAACAAACTCTTCAACAATTAGTAGTTGAACTTGAATGTTAGACTTTGAAGAAGATTTTTTTCATTTTCTCTGAAAATAATTTTTCAAGTATCAATTTAATTTTCAAACTGTTCATTTATGTCAAAACAATCATACATGTGCTCTATTGCAAAAATGGATGCTCTTCTTATTGACATTTGATGTGAAACTTGCTTCTTAACTTAGTGCAGGCGAATTACACTTTGGAAAAAAAAATTGTTAACAGCACTTAGACAATTGGAAATGGTATAGTGGCTTATAATAAACATAAATAAAATAAATGAGTGAGCAGGGGTATGGACGAGTAGATTTGGGGGCGGGGGGGTGGGTGAAAAGGGGTGAAAATGGTATTACTGTGATTTCAGGCGAAAGTTAACATCAGAGAGAAAAGTGTTCAATAGAAAACATATAGATTATGAAGAAATCTACAACTTTTGTATCAATGACTTTTTCACATAACCTCAAAATGTTCGAGAAAGATGCGAAAAATCTTGTTTTTTGTTTTTTTTCCGTTTTTTATTTTTCATTCCCGCAAAAATAGTTTTATTTTGACGAAGCTCGCAAGAGCAATTCGTCTGAACATGATTTGAAGCCTCGGCGAAGGTAAAGTGGAGGCGAAAAAAATCTATTTTTCTCGAATCTACGTTCTCCTTTTCTGATATCAGTGTTAACAGTATGACCACATAACTGAGATTTCCGGCAAATCGCGGACTAAGAATTAGAGCTTTTCATCCATATTTGTTTATTGTCTTCTAAGTAAAAATTAAATTTTATTTCAGATATGTTGTGTTCTATTTCCATTGTAATTCATTCATTAATTACAACAAGATTTATTTGATGTTATTATTATTATGAATGAGAAATGAGAATTAGATGAATTCCAGCTTCTTCAAATAAGATAGAGTGTAATTTTTTCAGCGGCATATTGTTTCATCTGCATTTAACCAAATTAACATTTATAATATCTCAAAATGCTTAAAAGAATATCGGATTGTTCTGTCTTAATTCCTTAAGAAGTAAGCCATGGAAAGCTCGAGCCGCCTAACTCCACTCTTCTACGAAATCGAGTTTCGTGTAGAACACACATCTTCATGCTTCTATGCACGTATTTATTTCAAAAAATTGAAGTTTTCACCATTTTTACCCATGATTTAATTGATAAGGAGTTGGAAAATCCAATTTTAAATATAGAAAATGAAGTGAGAAATAACTTTGTAGCAACTAGTTGCTGAATCACTTCAAGAAAGGTTTGATTAAGGGATAGTACCAGTTTTTGAGAAAATAGAGGAGAACATCTTTCTTTGTTCGAGGATCACGTTTTCCCAAATTCGGATAGTGATCAAAAATGGAATTTTCAATTTAGTAGATTACTGAGAATTCACACATCAAAACTTCTCAGCAGTCATCAGCAGAATTTTTTTAGAAGTGTATACATTGAGCTGATAGTGGAAAAAGTCAGAGAATCACACTCTCTGATTTTTTACCACCATCAACTTAATACGCATACCCAGGTCAACAGTTCAAACATCTTATATATATATATATATATAGTGTAATTTTCATCATGTAATATTTTTCACTATTTCAACTAGACGTATGCAGTCTGTTAGATCGATCGCCATAGTTCCGATTCGACAAGATCAGATCGGATTTTTTTTAATTGACCGGCCGCCTATCCAATGTGGAAAAACCTGACCTTGGACAGAATGCCGATCGGACTTTTTAAATTCGACTGACCACGCGTCGAATATCGATTATTCTAAATCGATGCTTGCGGCTCCGAAGCCCGTTTTGATTCGTAATTTCAAATTTCGTATTATTTGTAAAAGTTTCTATCACTAGATATTTCTTCATTTTAAGCTCACGCGTCCGGAATTGAGGTCGACAGTGTGTACGAACTGAATATTTGCTCTACGTCATAAGAGAAACACGTGTTTTTTTCCTTGTAATGTTAAAGTCAAAATAAGAAATCATCCTAATAATTAATGTTAACCTACGAATACGAAGCACAGATTTTGAAGATTTTAATACTTGCTTTCATAAACGCTAAGTAAAAATTTACGGCATTGTTGGATATGTTTCTAGAATAAAAAGAAAATGTTAAGTGTTAAGATAAAATACTTCTAGTTCGATGTCGCTATAGTAAGGGATCATCCATAAATTACGTAACACATTTTTTTGCAAACTTTCGACCCGTCACTCCCACCATCACTTTAAGAATAGATTTTTTGTTGTTGAAGCAGTTGAGGATACCATTTACTCAAAAATAAATTAAGCATTAAGGCTATGGTATTATATAGGGATTTTGTTATTTCAATATAAGATGAATATCGCCCACATTCCAACAGTGAAATACCTTCTATTTCAAGTCGCCTTGAATTCGAAAACACCTTGATTCTCATGGAAAAAAATCAATTTACTCAATTTCCCCCAAAAATTTTTGATTTGAGAGTTTTTGAATCCAGCTCTCCTAACTTTCAATCCATACTTTGATGATATTCATACTCGAAGGATTCGAGGACTTTCAAATAAATTACTTGCAACTTTAAATTATTGTTTGATTGGAAGGTTTCAAAGTTGGTATAGTTTCATAGTTGTAGTACCTCATATGAATCAAATTGATTTTCTACAATTTAAAAGAAATCGAATTTCGTTCTTTTCAAAACTGAAGCTCTCCCCTTCTTTTCTGCGAATTTAGAGGAAATTCATAATCAAATTTTGTAGCTCATGTTAAAAGCTGAAGATTTTGATATGTGTGAAAACTTTTTTGCAATAACTACAAACAGGTTAAACTGAAACTTGAAATAATTTCCAACGAAGCAAGCATCCATTCTATGAGTTATAGTTTTCCCTGAATTTAATTTATTTCAATTTTGAATTCCATCTCCTTGAATTCTCTCTGAATTAAAAGCAATCTACAATTTCATTATACAACTTTTGTTGCAAATAACTTCTTAACTTGAAACTTCCGTCTCTTTGAATTGAATTATGTAAAAATTTGAATATTCAAAAATGTTATATTCACATTACTTGACATGAGAACTTATCAAATAAACATTTCAATCCACTAAAAAAATTCTAGATGGAATTTACATTTAAAGCAATTTTGCACGCGCGCTGTAGCGCGCGCATATTATGTTCGTCTGGTTTAAATATCAGAGAATGTTTTTCACCATTTTTTGGACAAGATAATTGAATTCCGTACGATCCGAATTGTCTTGGAATTCCTCAGAAGCTCGTTTCGATTCGTAATTTTAAATTTTGTATTATTTCTTGCTTTGAATTGAATTGAGCTGACACTTGAATATTTTTGGTTTCAAATATTAAACGGTTTCAAATGTAAAAAATTGCCTCCGATAAGTTAACACAGAATGCTGTTGAAAAGCAGAAAAAATTTATGTTTAAGACTAATGAAGGAGGAGAAACCTGGGACAAAGTTTAAGATATGAGACAAAAAAAGAGAAATATTCAAGCCTAAACTAATCTCCAGATGAAGAATGCAACGGAGTCGAAATTCAAAGAAATTCTCAAAATTCGATGTCTTTTTCATGTCTCATTCACTTGAGCTAATAAATTCAAAATTTCATCAATTTATTGTGTGTTCTTACTTCAAACATAGTAGATTAGCTTCCTAGAAAAATCGGAAATATGTTTTTTTTTTTAAATCCTGATGACACGAGGATAATTTACGTAACACTCAAGCTCATTTTTGATTATTCACAATAATGAACAATGAACTTCAAAATTTAGGTCATTCATACCGAGAGAGAAAAATGATACATTTTAGAGATTGAGTTCTATGTAAATATTACAAGATGAGCCGCCTCTCAGTATGCTGTAAGATGACTGTTGCTACATTAGCTGATTGTTTTCCAATCACTCCCAACGTTGAAAATCCCGTTCAAGCATTAATTACTCCCAAAGAACCCATCACAAAATGTTTGGAAAAAGCCGTTTGGTTGAAATCTTCAGGGTTGAGAATTCTTATTACATTCATGCAATAATGAATGGTTTTTTTTATCTAAAAAGACCAAACTGCAGGCGTCTGGTGTCCTCTCCAGTATACGACACAAACGATTATAACTTCTTGGGTTCTAGCTTTGCTCCATATTTTTTTTTAATCACCCAAGTTTGGATTAAGTAATTAATGTCAAACAGTTCGAATGTGCATCTCATAGATTATTATGTGTTAAAATGGAAGTGGAAATTTTAAGGCTATTTATTATAGCATGCTGCGCTGCGGTAAATATTGACCGTAAGAATTTGAAAGATACCTTTCGGGACTCGTTGAATGATAGTAGAGGTACTTGCAATTATAGGGAAAGAATCATATTATTCGAAGATATGAATATCTGGTTTGGCGTGGAGCGTGAAGGTACCGACGGAGTACTTGATCAATCTGAAGACCAGAAGCGAACGGTCATGGAAATAAACTGATTAACTCATAGTTAGGAAGAAGGTTGTTCATTACAAATAGTTGGTTCAGACATAAAATGATCCACATGTATACTTAGTGCAGAGGCAAAAGCCTCAGTATGATTAAATTCGTTGTAGCGGATGTGAGATTGAGAAGTCTAGTAAGAGACACAAGGGTAATGAGACGCTCTAAATGTGGAACGGATCCCTACCTCATAGTTTCAAAAATAAATTCGGGTCAAGGATGGAAGAGAAAAAAATTATTAATAAGTTGAAGCAAACGCGACTTAAAATAGAGAATTTGCAGAAACCAGGAGTACAATTGGTATTTCGTGAAAAGCTGAATAAATACTTAGAGTATCATGAAGAAGACTGGAAGACAGAATTACGCAATAAAAATGTAGAGGGTGCGTGGATAAGACTACGGGATCGAATTTTTTAGAGTGCATCTGAAGTGTGCGGTACTGCGACTGTAGGAAGAAAGACTAGATGCTTAGTGGAATGATGAGAACCGTGTGGCTGCTAAATACGAAAAGCAAGCGTTGTCCAGAAAGCTAAATACGAAAAGTCTGAACAATGAGGAGAGGACTGAACTAGAAGATTATCATAGGGATTGTGAACGATTTAATGGCAGACTGGCGTGGGGCAGCGAGAGAATAACGTATTGTCACTTCAAAATCGATCCGATAAAAATGCCAATTTATAATCAAAATCTTGAGAGCTATGAGAATACGTTCCATAAGAGGATAGCTTGATCATGTTCTGGGGCGATCCATCTGACAGCTCGTCATCATAACAGCAGTGTCAACGATTTGGCGAAGTTACATCTTCCGAAAAGAGGATCAGCACCGGGAATCTTGACAGAGAAAAGAAAGAGAAGGTTGAATTTAAAATGTGGAAAACTCCAACACAGCAAATTGTTAGACACCATACGGACTGATCTGTTGATGAGGAAACGTTTGACTGAGCCATGATGATCATGACCAGCATGATCAATGAGCGATTCACTACATTCATAGTAAACAGTGATACGTGCATCCTGAATCATGAGATACAACAACTTGACCGCTGACAGAAATATGCAAGATACATAGAATATATTCAGGAATGATTGACGACCCTGTGACACGATAGAAAACTACAGAAGAGATGTCCCCACACCATCACATCTCATTTGTGATTTCAGGCAGCAACGCATGGAAAAAATTGAAATTCAATCAATGGCCGTGCCGGTTTGCAAGGCGAAGATACGACAAATAGATATGCTTCTGCTAAAAGCACATTCCTTGAAAGTTACCACACTAAGAAAGTAGGCTGAAAACTTTTAGGGAATGCTCATCAATAAATTACAAAATCACGGAGAAGTCATCTTCACATCAAAGCTCCTGAGTTGTAAGTTCATGAACCGATGCCCAAAAGAATCGAGAACTCGATCGAAAGTCACACTGAGATCGTGTGAATCAAGCAAGAACGATGAGAAGATTCAAAACTCAACTAATGGCCGTGTCGGGTTACAAGTTGCAGACACAACGAACAGGCATGTTTCCGCTAGGAAAACGTTACCAGAGATCACAGGAGAGAAATATTCCGAGCACTCTCAAGGAGTACTCATCAATGAATTAGACAAATATTAGAGGAGTCGATCTCAAATTACTGTACTTGAGTTGCAAAATTCGAGCACCAATGGCGGAAAGAATCAGAACTCAATAGAAGTTCACACCGAGATGGTGCAAGTCAAGCAAACAACTCGGTCTGATAACAGTTTTCTGAAGCGAAAAATTTTTGGAAGAACAGTGATACCAGTTGTGATCTCTCTTTTTGGCAAACTAATCTAGTTGCGAGGAACAGAGTTTCAGTTGATGACATTATTGAAAATCGGAATCCCTTATTATCAATAATGAGAGTCTCGTCCTTCAATGTTTTGAAGTGCCCCATTGGTTATTTCTGATGCATGCAACGACCGTCGCATGGATATACGCATAGGTTCAATTTATTGGCATCCGAGAACCCAAAATGTCTGACTAGAGGCGTAGGCGTCAAAAGATCGGAACACTGGGAATGATAGTGTCTCTGGCGACCTTTTGATAGAAAACCCTCTCCCTGGGAATTATAGCATCCCAGGCGACCTTTGGATAGAAATTCTATCCCTGGGAGTGATGGCTTCCTAGGCGAACTAGTGACAGAAAACATTGTTCCCAGCAGTGATAGCGTCCAGGGCGACTCCTTCGCTTCCGAAAAATCTAATATGTCGTTGTTTATTATCGGCCGCAAAAAATTTCTTGGACATATTGTGCTGTAACCATCTGAAGCCTGAGATATAATTTCTTTCTTTTCTGTTTCTATCTTATTCAACCGACGTCCGATAATTTAGAATCCTCCTTGAGCTGTAGGTACCCCTATCATGCCCTTGGCAATAGCCCAGCTCGTGAATGGTTGAGTGAAAATTAGGCCAGGCTGCCCAGTATGTGAGATTTTGCATATAATTTTCATGGAATCACTTGATTGCATTATAGAGATGTGCCCGTGACTGATGATATGAACCGGTATAGCCCCGTGCAAAATATTCAGTTTAGTACAAGTATCCAACTCGAAAATTGCCTTCGACATATTGGACTGTGACCATCTTGAATCTTAGATATAACTGTTATATTTATTACAATTTGAATATCTTTAATAAAAATATAATGATGCCCTGGGGTTTCTTAATGCAAATCTGTCAAATTTTGTTTGTGAAACTTCTCGTCCCAAAATTTCGGGACAAATAGCCAAATTTATTAGAGAAATTTAAATACTTATCTCGATTTTTAGGACGACCAGACACTTCTTTTTATTTGAGTGACGCTGCTACATATTTCTTCATAATGAAGAACTTTGCATACATGAATATTCATTTCTGATAGCTTTACCCCTCGTCGATTATTTTCGCGACCGTTGTGATAAGAAAAGTGAGCTATATTTGGTGGCCTTTCATTCAGTTTCTTTTAGGCAATAAAAAACTCTCTTTTATTCTGTTGAAGCAGCTGCAGTTTCAAGCACTCAGTGAGCTCCTTTCCAGGCTATAAACGACTATCGTAAAGACATTGATTTTTGAAAATTTCCTTTAAATTTTGTCTTTATTGTATTTTTCATCTGAAAATCAGTTTGAAATTGAATATAACTCTATTCTTTGGTACCTATTCTAAAACTTTCTCCCACGTTTTCCTTTCTTTCATCAGCCACGAACATAAATGTTTTCAACATTTTTGCATCATTCTGTATTGATTTATCGGAGGAAAATTTTTTCAAGTTTCAAAATTGTTCAATATTTGAAAACAAAAATATTCGAATTTGAACATTATTCAATTTAAAGGAACGGAAACTTAAAAATATATATAATTTCGAGACAGCGAGACACTTCGTTTTTACCAAGTGAAATTCCTTTCATATTTCTTTTTAATGTTCACCTCTGTATACGAGTATAATGAACATATTTTTTTAATAGCTATATTCTTTTTTGTTTCAGGAGAGTTTCTATTATTTATGCATCTGTTCATTTTCGATGCACCCAAACTGTCGGCGAAAAGTGTATGTATGCCAATTTTTGAATAATTATCTTCTGGTTCCTATACTTTTTCGGAACACGGTGTGAGAAGTCTTGTAATGCCAAAAGGCACCTTCACTTCAATTTTCATGCTTCTGTCATAATGGAAATAAAATTTTGAGTATCTTCAGACCTGAACTCGAAAAACATGTTTTCACGAAAGTGTCTGTCTGTCAGTCAGTCTGTCTGTCTGTCTGTGAGTCTGCAGATCTTTAGTTTGTGAGCACGATAACTTTCTAAAGAACTGACCGATTGGATTGGCCTTACGTATACTCTTTGAGTGTCCTAAAATGAAGGTCAAGTTCGTTAGCCAGCCATTTTGGACGAAAATTCAAAAAGTAAGAGCTTCTAAAATATTTTTGAGACTACTTTTTACATTCTCATCAGAGAATGTATTAGATTTGTGTAAAATTTGACCCCCCCCCCGTTTTTGTCAAATGTCCACGTTTTGAGACCCCCTGAACCCGGAAAACATGTTTTTACGAATGTGT
>JAUMHM010000083.1:55041005-55057716 GCA_032362435.1 Melikaiella ostensackeni
TACACTTCCGAGCCATGGTTTCACTCGACTCAGGCGCGACTCCCCATATCGAGGTCTAAGATGTTTACACATCAAAAGGAAAAATAACATTGTATTCAATAGGGCGAAAGTAAGAAAAGGTGGAGAAAAGGAGGGTATAAAGGAATTCTTTAAGAAAACGCTAGCGGCTGAGAGTAAGCCGAAGCGGGTTATTTCAGTAGGGCCAGTAAGAAAGGATGTGGTAGTAGCGGAGATGGACAAGGGGGAAAAAAGTAAGAAATAATGAGAAAAGAGGTAGGATTGAAAGGGTCGAAGATATTCATGGATCATGATTTAAGTAGGATAGAGAGGGAGATTCAGAAGAAGCTGAGAGAGATAGAGAGGCAAGAAAGACAAGATGGAAAGGAGGTAAAGGTGGGGTATAAGAAGATTCGGATTGACGGAAAGTGGTTAGTGGGGGATGACTGGATGGAAGGCTTGGTAGAGGAGGAGAGATTCCGGAGAACAGAGGAAAGGTCCGAAACTCAGGGGAGAGAAGAATAGAGACGACACTTTGCGAGTTTTTTTCTGGAACGTGACTGGAATCAAAAAGAAGGATAAGGAATTCTAGAGTTACATCGAAACATTTGATGTGGTGGAAAAGAGAATTAGAATAGGAAAAGAGATGTATAGAATAATCACAGTATACAATGGGGAAGGATTACCGGAAATTTGAAAAGGCATGGAGGATAAAGTTTTAGAGGAAGAGGGGGAAACCCTGATATTAGGGGGTGACTGGAATGCCAGGACAGGCACAATATGGTAAGTGTATAGAGGAGAGGAGAGGCTTATCAGAAACTCAAGAGAATGTATAAAACGAAGAAGGGGTGGATTTACTAGGATGGATAGAAGAAAGAGGATGGTATTTATTAAACGGAATTACAACGGGAGATGAAATGGGATAAAATATTTTTTTTTAGACGGAAAACCGTTTTGGTACTAGACTATATCATTACAAGTAACAAAGGGTGGGAAAAAGTAAAGAAGATGGAAGCAGGAAAACGGGTGGAATCATACCATTAACCCATTTATGTAGAATGGAAAGGACAGATAAAGAGAGGTAATGTGGAGATGGGTGAAAGGGGGTTTAAAAAGATGATATGGACAGAAGAGTCAATAGAGAAGTTCAAAGAAAGTATGGAAGGAGTAGAATTTGGTGGGACAAGAGTAGAAAAAGAATGGAAAGAACTCTGTGATAAATGAAGGAATTTCTGCCCGTTAAAGAATGTAAGCGGTCAAGTGTAGATTGGTAGATACTATGGTGGGATAGAGAATGTAAAAGAGAAAAGAGGGAGGTTGAAAGATTATACAGAAAGTGGAAAAGAGGGGAAATAGATATCGAAAGGTACGCGCAGGGCAAGAAACGGTTCAGGCAGCTATGTAAGAGGAAGGAGGAAGAAAAACAAAGAGAGTTTGAGATTGAAATAAAGGACATAAAATTAGAGGGAGATGTATGGAAATTTATAAATGAATTCATGAAGAGGAAGGAAGGAATAAGTGATAAAATAGAGAAAGAAATTTGGAACGAAAGAAATTTGGAAAGAAAGAGGATGAAAGATGTGAGGTGTTGAGTGATGGAGAAATAGAGGTGTAAATTAAAGAGTTAAAGAAAGGAAAAGCGGCACGGAGAGATGGAATAGAGAACGATGCTTGGATATTTGGAGGGGAAGCGGTAAAGAAAGGTTAAAAGGAATTATTAAGAAAGTTTGGAAAGGGGAAGGTTTCCCCTTAGTAGTAGATAAAGAGTTGGCAAGGAGGAAGGGAAAATCTGTGCTTTTTTCATAGATCTAAAGGGAGATTTTCCGTCAGTAGACAGACGCTGTGAAAGGTTTTACAAAAAAAAGGGGGGGGGCAGATAAGGGTCTGGTAGATAGGATAAGAGAGATTTATGCTGAAACGGAAGGCAGAGTGAGAGTTGGTATGAAGGAGGCAGAGGCGTTTTGAATAGACAAGGGACTGAGGCAAGGCTACCCGCTACGCTCGATGCTATTCGTCGTGATAATTTCAGATATAGAGGAGGAGTTACAGAGGGGTATGGAAGGGCGAGCAATAGTAGGAGGAAAAAGATTTAGAACGCTAGCATATGCTGACGATATTGTGTTATTAGCGAAAAAGAAAGAAGCTCTTCATGGAATGATAGGAAGGCTAGAAAGGAACTTGGAGGGCAAAAAGTTTATTCTAAATGTGGGAAAGTCCAAGATCTCAAGAGTCAGAAAAAGAGGCGGCAATGATAAAGAATGTACGCCAGGATACGTAGGCAAGAAGTAGATAGATATCAAATGAGGGTGAGCACAGGAGAAAGAACATGTAAATTTGAAGAGAAAGTGAGGGAAAGTAAGAATCGAGTGTTGGTGAGAGAATGTGTGATAGGGAAGGAAAACGACTAGGGAGAAGGACAAGGGCGGATAGAAAGGGAGAGATCCTTTAGAAGGAATGGGCTTGCAGGTTGGGAAGTTAAGAGAAGGCATGAGATGGGTCAAAATGTGCAGATAGTTTTGAAAGAAAGAGACAAGGAAATTGAGGTACAGGAGAGATATGATAGGATAATGCAATAAAAGTATAATGTATAATAAAATACTGGTTGATAAGGTGTTTATATCCTGCAAGTTGTGTAACAGAGGGGAGGCGAGACTTAACCATTAGATGGAAGGCTGTGTGGAAGTGGAGGAGAAAGGAATGGCAATCGGAAGACTGATGAATGTGAATGGGGGGAAAGAGGTGGTGGAGAAAAAGCAGAGGAGGAATGGCGATAGGGAGAGTACTGTACATAACAATTGTTCGGCAAGAAGAGTGGTGTGAGGAGGTGCCAGGAGATCGGCGCGCCTTCTCAGGAAGGCGGAGTAGGGTGCGTGGCGTAGGAAAGAGGCGTAGTCGTTACAAAAAGTATGTACAAAAATTAGGTAAATTGCGAGCGGAAAGTATGGAGCAGAGGCGCGCAAAGACAAAATGAGGAAGGGCACGAATATGCGTAATTGGTACCCTTTCTCGGACATGGAGAGAGGATCATAGAAGTTTAGGAACGGAAGGATAAGCGAAGGTAAAAAGAGCGTAAAAAGTTGTTAGAAGGTAACGAAAATTAAAGTGCTAATTGGGTTGAGGAAAATGTAATCACGAAGAAAAGTGTATAATAAACATGTAATCAATTCTAGGCCGAAAAATTTATGTTAATAAAATACAATACGTACAATAATAATACTCCAGACTTTAGCGAATTTATGTCACATTATCAATAGTCTACAGAAAATTGAATCTACTAAATCACTTATTGTAAATTTAATCTTTTATTCTACGTCTTCTGAAATTCTGTCAAAATCTCAAATAGTCACAGCTACCGAAACCATGTACTATAAAAGTAGCTGCCGCCTTGCAACAGATTTTTAATTTACTTGTTATTAATGTGAGTAAGTAATCATGGGGTTTTTATTGACAAGTCAGATTTATTTTGAGATATTTAAGATTTATTTACGGGTCTAAAAATTTTTATTTATCCCCTTCACCTTTTGGAATTTTCCTGAGCTAGCTTGGTCATTAAAACGCTTCACCTAGATTCAGATTAATTGTCTAATTCGATTATTTTACATTTTTGAGTAACATATGTAAGTAATTTTTGATTTGAGAATCATTAAAAAACAATTTTCGGGACATTTTAGAAATTTATGGTAAAATTATAGGAATGTGAAAAAAAAGACCCACGCGGGTCGGGTCGAACTTGCAGGTTCGCGGTTTATGTCGGGTTGATGTGCGAACTCACATTCAACCCGCGAAGCTGCACTCACCTAATTTTTTGCATAAAAATGCAAGAAAGTGATCAAACTTGATCTTACCGAATTATTAAATCTTTTTATGTGCTTAAGTTATTATCAACTTGTGTCAAATTTGTGTAAATCTTACGGTTTGATAAAATTACATTCCTTAAGATTGGTATGTGCTTTTACTGATTCCGGCACTCCTGGAAAGTAATTTTGAGTCGAAATGCGCAAGCGTAGCCGTTACGAAAAGTATTTTTGTGACTGCTTCCTTGTATGATTTCAGAATTGGTCGCTTTCCTGTACGCTATACATGCCTCAAAAAGCGAGCATTCCATACATGCGTTACAAAAATATATTTTAAATGATTTAAACTTGTAACTCCAATAATAATAAAAATATTAAACTGCACCTAATAAAAATTTTATAAAATAAACAATTTTAAACCAACATTTATTAATTGAGAATAATTTTTAAAAAAATGTATTGAATTTTTTTCATTAAATTAACATTCAAAATCACTGCGGGCAGTTTTAAGAAACGCAACCTTCTGCTAGAATATATTTTCGAATACAATAATTAATTCATACAATTTTATTCCATTTCTAGGGTTTCGTAGGAAACCCTTATAATCTCGTGCCAGCATCTGTCCGTTTCTTACACCTTGCCTAAAAAAAAAAAATACTATTCAAGCTACGTCCCCGAGTGACCATAATTCGCCTCATAAAGTGGCCACTTCAGAGTGTAGAATAGTATATTGTGCGGCAAGTACGCGAAGTAAGTGATTCAAGACGAGTGTGATGTTTGCCGCCCACGCGAAATGACGGTGGCATTCACACGAGTCGAAAATCACCTACGCGCACTTGTCACACGTACTATTTTTTAAAACGACTGAGTGCTTCATTGTGCTTTATTCGCACACGGTTAGGTGGGCGAATAAATTCTGCCCGAGAAATCGAACTTCGCACGCAGTTGTTTCACAAAAATATTCAGAACCCTGGGAAATATCTGCTTCCTATTTAAATTCCAAATTTTAGGCAAATAATCATTAGGTTGGAAAGGGGAAGAGATGGGGAAATTGAGGGGTGAGAAGACGCCTATTCTGGAAGCTTTTCTTCTAGTCTGATTTTCTTCGGGGGTGACTCAAATGGAAGCTTTGTGCATGTAGAATTGAGATTAAAAATAAAATTTGTAATGTTACGGTTTTATTTACTTTTTACATTAGTGGTTGTAAAATATAAAAAATGAGAAAAACGAAAATTTCTTCCTATTTGTTGAATATTCTTGCGACGTATAATTATGCGACGTATAATAATATCTGCGATCTGTACTTAAATTTGCCCCCGCCCTCTCATTTTTCTTTCCAGCAATGGTCCTCTGAGACCCTCTCAGCTCTATATGTATGCGTAGTGGTAGTAGTAGAATGAGAGGTCTGGCCAAGTTGACTGCGTCACTTGGGACGAGCAGATTAACTTATGATCCTCCATTTTTCTTTAATAAATATACACTGACCGTTTATACCTGTAGTTGTTCTTTGATTGAATAACTTTCCAACAGGTTATGGACTCAGCACGCTCCCACTGCGCTAGTATATTTTTATTGAAAATCAAGCTAGGCATCGCAAGCTATTTTGAAGTTTCGGCGTCGCGTCGCGCGTTTTGGAGTTTTTGAAGTTTCGAAGTACAAAGTATGGCAGTGTCTCTGTCATGGCTGATAGATCCCTATGCTGCAAGCTTTTCTTTTAGTCCGATTTTTTTCGGATATGGCTCAAATTGAAGCTCTTGGCATGTAGAGCTGAGATCAGAATTAAAACTGGCTATCTTACTTTCTTCTCTTTTTTTATTCCATTGGTTTAATAATAAGAAAAATATTGAAAATGGTAATTTTTTAAATTTTAATTCTACGCCTACGAAACCCTTACTTAAGGTCGCTTGCTGGCCTTTTTCGGACTGATTTTTTAAATTCTGTGCAAGAATTGAAAAAATCCTGTCCTTCAAAATTGGAATTAAAATCGTGACACATAATTTGTTTCCATATAAAAGTTCTATAGATATTGCATATTTTTTTTTTAACAGTTTTTGCAGCGATTTTAATCAAAAAATCAGTCCGAGAAGAGGTAGTGAGTAATTTGTAATATTTGATGTTAGTTCTTTTTTGTCCACTTGGTGCCAAATCAATACGCCACGAAGAGTACGAGATTCATTTTTCATCACCTCCTACAAGCGAATTCCATCGTGTTATCAGATTAAGAGAGGAATTTTTGAACAACTTACGAACAAAAGCAATATTCAAATATTGATATAAGACCATGTAGACAAAAGAGAACTAACCTCGAATATTAATACTTATGACTCTTTCGGTTCTGTCTTCGTTTTCATAATCCCCTTTGAATGACCAATGTCTGGTGGGACTGACGTTATGAATGGGCACTCCACCTTATGACGATTTAGCTGCTTAATTTGTACATGATCTTACACTTATGGAATACATTTCTCGCATCAAGTTGTAGCTCGGTGTATACTTTCAACAATGAATAATACAAATAAGAATGTCTGATTATGAACGTGAGAGCAAAACAGCATGTCAAAAAGTATAAATGTGTATCTCCTAGATTATTATCGGTTAGAATGAAAGTGAGAATCAGGAGGCTATTTATTGTAGCTTGCTATGCTCCAGCTGATGGTGACAGTAGTGATGCAAAAGATATCTTCTGTGACACGTTAAATGTTATTCTAGGTACTTTCGATCTTGGAGAAAGAATAATCTTACTCGGAGACATGAATGGCTGGATTGGTGTGCAACGCGAAGGTACGGATAGGGTACCTGGTCATTTCGGAGACTCAAAAATGAAAGGTAATGGGGGGACATTGACTATCTTATATTTAGAAAAAGGTTTGTTTATTATAAATACTTGGTTGAGACATTAAATAGTTCACAGTGGTATGCTTGATGCAGAGGCGAAAGCCACACTATGATTGACTTTGTTGTAGCGGATGAGGGACGTGAGAGGGCTAGTAAGAGATACAAGGGCTCTGAGAGGTTGTGAATGTGGAACGGATCACTACCTCATTGTTTCAAAAACGAACGTAGGTTAAGGATGGAGGAGAAGAAAAATTAATAATAAGTCAAAGCAGACGCGAGTTAAAATAGAGAATTTGCGGAAACCAGAAGTTCAGAGGTATATAACGGCAAGCTTGGAGAATATTTCATTCGTCATAGAGGGGATGGTTGACAGAATCAGGCAATAAAAATGTAGAGGGCACATGAATAATACTACGGGATAGCATCTTCAAGAGTGCATCTGAGTGTGCGGTACTGCGGTTGTAGGAAGGAATACTGGAGATGTTGGTGGAATGATGAAATGCGCGTTGCTGTTAACGAACAAAAGCAAACATATTCGAGAATGCTGAATATTAAAAGTCTTCGCACTAGTTAAAGAAAGCAAGGATAAAATTGGAGGTGTGCACCCATTCCGATCGAATTTCCGATGCAAATTGGAACTTATTCGGGCAAGCTTGGAACATTGGCTTTTTAAAAAAAATGAGTTTAATTTTGAAAAAATCAAAACTGCTTAAGTTACTTTATAAGCAGAGTTTCCCAAAACCGAATTTGCTCCATTGGTTTTGAAATAAAATGCATCTGAATTAACGCAAATCGAATGTCGGATTTAAAAACCGATTTCGTTCGGTTTCGAATATTTGAAAACGATTTGACCTGAAGCACCCTATGGCCGATCGGTCGTCGAATATTCAATCCGACTGACGGCACACCTCTTGATAAAATCAAAGCAGAAAAAAATGATTTTAAAGGAAATAAATTATTTTGGAAATGGGTTAAGAAGATTAGGAAAGGAAGTGTTAGCACTGAGTTAGTCGGAATTAAGAATGCTGATGGTGAAATGGTATGGGATACGGACAAAGTGAAAGACTGTGAATTTTTTATTTCAAGAAATTGTATGGAAGTGAAGCTATCGTACATAACTGTGACACCGAAGAGGATACGTTAGACAATCCCGTTTTAAGTGGCGAAATGAAAATTGATATCAGCGACAATATATCCGTAACTAAGAATCTAAAGAATGGTAAGATTGCTGGTGTGGGTGGTATCACGGCTGAAATGCTTAAGAGCGGTAACGGACATTTGTTTGTGTGGCTGAGCGAATTGATAAAGATGTGTGCTGAGAACAGTGAAGTTCTGACTGATTGGAGAAAGGCGATTTTCGTTCCACCGTACAAGGAAAAGGGTGATAAAGGTGACTGTACTAATTTTGCAGATATTAGTAACTAATAACAACTACTAAGTACCGTGGGCAACATATTTACCAAAATACTTATTGATAAGGTCATGGGAATAACAAAAGAAAGGATCTCAGAAGTCCAATGTGGATTTACGCCAGGGATAGCATGTGCGGATCAGATATTTACCTTGAGACAGATCATAGAAAAAAGTTAAAGAGTAAACAAAAAAGTTTTCTGTTCATTTGTTGATTTGGAAAAAGCAATCGATAAGGTGGATAGAATTAAACCTTGAGGGTTCTTTAAAGAGTATAGAGTGAATTGTTGGCTTCTAAAAGCAATACAAGCATTATATAATGGTAGTAAAGCAAGTGTAACAGTAAATGGTGTTGATCTCGGGACAGTGAATGTGCGTGGACTGGCGTTTGCCGATGATAAGATTGTTACCGCAGAATCGGTAAAATGCTAATAGACAAAGTCAGTAATAAGTGGATTCTCATAGAATGTGGTGTACGAGGATCGTTTGATAAGTTTGGTAAAAAACAAGTAAAATTTTGTTGTTGAAAGTTTGCCTTTACTTCTCAACATAGTCTCCTACGTGGGTTACACACTTGGTCCAGCGAGATTTCAGTTTTTCGATCCCGTCAGAAAAGTTAGATTTCTCGAGGTCTGCAAAATACACCTTCGCGGCATCAATTATCTCTTCATTGGACGAGAATCTCTTCCCACCGAGACAGGTTTTCAAGTTGAGCAACAGGAAGAAGTCACACGGAGCCAAGCCTAGAAAATAGGGTGGCTGAGGAATCAGTTCGAAGCCCAGCTCGTGTACGAGGGTCGTTTGATAAGTAAGGCATATTTTCCGCTAGATGGCGCCAAAATGAGCTTTGTAGTGTATGGCCAAGAAATACCACAGTTCAAACTAACCTCGTCAAGCTTCAGCCAAAACCAACGCTTAGTTTGATTTTGACATACGTTTGAAGTAAGCGTGTTAGTAGTTTTCGGAAAAATGGAGAAAAAAGAGTTCCGTGTCGTGATACACCATTTTTATTTAAAAAATTAGACGGCTGCACAGATGTTGTGCGTTGTTGACGGGTGAGTGTGTCGTTTGAATGAGCTACACGCGACTTCTAAATTGATCTACAACTTATACACTCTCCTACCCGTTCCTCTCGTACCCTTACCATATAAATTCCTGGCCATATAAATTCCTTGATCCACGGTAGTGTAACGAGGCTAGAAATTAACGAGTTATGCTTACCCCGAAATGAATTTGGCGTAATAGTATAATAATATTAACAAAAATAAAAATCTGGTCGACACTATAAAATAATAAAAAAAAGTAAAAGTAAGGGTTTCGTAGGCGTGGGTTTCAATGAAAAAGTGGTTATTTTTCTTATTATTAAACCACTAATATCAAAAAAAGAAAAATTTAATGTATAGCTAATTTTGTCTTTATCTCAATTCTACATCCCAAGAGCTTCAGTTTGATTCATTCTCGAAGACAAGCGGATTAAAAGAAAAGTTTCCAGTATAGGGGTGTTCTCACCCCTCAATTTCCCTATCTCCTCTCCTTTACCCTCAAATGAAGCAGATTTTTCCGAAGGTTCCCAGTATATTTAGACGGTCTGCATTGGCCACTTTAATGGACGAAAAGAAAACCTCAGGATCATAGCTTGAATAGTTTCTTTTTTAGGCGGTATAAAATACGGACAGACTCTAAGTTTGAATCAGTGAGATTTCACTGTTCATCAGTGAAAATCCTCATTATTTGATTTAGTGACCCATTTCTAACTGATTCAAATGTAAAGAGTATTTTGTTTCTATTATATAAGTTGCATGGGTTGTGTTTCTTGAAATTTCGGTTATTTATGGTAATTGATCAGTAATTGACGGTAATTTATCGCTTCGGATTTGTCTAGTCACTATTCACTACTCACAATCAGTCTGTCAAGTGTTAACTCATGATGCAAAAAGTAGGTTATGATTTTGGCACTCCTGGAAAGTGATTTTGCGTCGAAATGCGCAAGCACAACAGCTAAAAAAGTGATCCTGCTTAAAGTGCGCAAGCGCAGCAGCAAGAAAAAGTCTTTTTATAATCACTTTTTACTATGCTTTCCGAATTGGTCACTTCCCGCAGGATACACATGCCTCGAAAAGCGAATTATTCGTGCATGGCATACAAAAAAGAATTATTATTAAGTCATGGATAAATTACATTTTCACCGATCAGTGCTTCTAATTACTGTATGTGACCGATATACTTTTGGTCCTTAGAGGGCTCTTTAGCTGTAGGAACTTGTTGAAATAAATTAAAAATGCAATCTCTCATCAGGGTCTTTCTCGATACCCATTAATTATTATATTTAATCATTTGTGGTACTGAAATATTTTTGTGTTTTCAGAATCCATCTGCAATGACTGAGCAATTTGTGGGATGTACAGTTTCAATTACGTGCACTGAAGAAATCGGAACTTACCAAGGTCAGATTGTAGACCTTAATGACCAAAGCGTGACGTTGACGAAAGCATTTTGCAATGGCGTACCATGTTCTTCTGCTCGAGTTGCATTAAAGTAAGATTTTCTATGAACTTAAGTGTTATATATTTCCGGAGTCCCAAACTAGGGCTCTGACCTTTTTGTGGCTATTTATAAGTTAACTCGAGTACTCGGGTAGTCACATACCCGATGTTTTCTTATTATTATACCATTAAGCCAAATCCCTGTCGGGGTTAGTCTTTCGGTTCTAGTCTCGTTATACTACCGGGGATCAAGAAATTTATATGGTAAGGGTAAGTAAGGGATGTGTAAGAGAAGGGATAGGTTTTAGATCAATCTAGAAGTCGCGTGCTGTTCATTCGAACGACACAATTGTCCCACAGCACCGCTCTGACAAGGGTCGCTGATCTATCTCTCTAGCATTCACCCCAGGTGAAGAGCTTCACAAAACGACTATACTAGTCCACCAAGAAAATCTCTTCACGCGGGCCCATTAGTATCCAAAATCTTTCATTTCAGGCCTCACTCTTCTTCTTATACATCCTCCATACATCCCTATCCTTACATACATCTTTTGCTTCCGTTACATTCATACATCATTTTATGTGCGCTATTGTGTTTCTACAACTCTGTATACCCCTTCGCTTTAGAGTCTCACTCACACATTCCAACCATTCTTTCTTCGGTCTACCTCTACGTACGCTACCAATCACTTTACCTGAATACACTTGATTCGTTAAACGTTTTTCATTCATTCTCTCAATATGACCAAACCATCTCAGCAAATTACTTTCACTTTTGTCAAATGATGTTCTTTCTACACCACATCCTTTGAGAACCCATACATTACTGACTTTGTCCACAGGAACTGCATGCCAACCGCGCTTACTTTACTCCTATCCTTTTCTTGATACGTCTAGGTCTCGCTACCATACAGCACGATGGTTGCAAGCACAAAATTATATATTGCAATTTCAGCTTTATTCGATACAATTTTACTTCTAGTAATGGATCGTACACTGCCAATAATCTTTCTACCCTCGTTTACACGTCTGGATATCTCTGCATCTATCTTTCCGTCAACAGTGAACAAACTTCCGAAATACACGAATTCGTCAACTTGTTCTATCTTCTCTTCGTTTAAGGCAATGTTGTTTACTGTTTTCCTGTCCCTATTTTCAAACACAATAACTTTTCTTTTATTCACGTTAACCTCAAGACCCATCCTCTTCTTGCTGGTGTCCACTCTGCTCATCATTTTCTGTAAATCATCGACTGATTCTACCGTAACAATCTTATCATCTGCAAACGTCAGTCCACGTACTTTCACTGTCCCGAGATCAACACCTTCTTCGTCTAAGAGAGATATTCTTAGACATTTGTCCATGTATATATTGAACATCCAGGAGGACATAATGCAGTCTTGCCTAACGCCCTGCTTGATATCAAACCAATCGCTCAGTTGTCTATTTACTCTTACACTCGCTTTACTACCTTTATGTATTGCTTTTATTGCTTTTAGAAGCCAATCATTCACTCGATACTCTATCAGGACTTCCCTAAGTTTAGATCTATTCACCTTATCGAAAGGTTTTTCCAGAACAACTAATGCACAGAAAACTGTTGTTTACACTCAAGATTTTTCCTGTGATCTATCTCAAGCTAAATATCTGATCCGCACATAATCTTACTTGGCATAAATTCACATTGGACTTCCCAGATCCTTCCTTAGTTATTCCCTTGACCTTCCCAATGAGTATTTTGGTAAATATTTTCCCCACGGTACATAGTAGGCTAATCGCTCTAAAATTATACAGTCATCTTCAACACCCGTTCACTTGTAGATTGGGACAATAATCGCCTTTCTCCACCAAGCATCTCCAGCCTTTGTTCTTACAGCCGCAGTACCGCACACTTCAGATGCACTCTTCAAGATGCTTTCCCATAGTATTATCCATGCACCATCTGCATTTTTATTGTCGCATTCAGTCTTCCAGTCTTCTTTATGATGCCCTAAATATTTATTCAGCTTTTCATGACATACTAAATGAATTTGTGGTTTCTGCAAATTCTCTATTCTAACTCGCGTTTACTTGGACTCATTATTAATTCTTCTTCTCCTCCACTCTTGACTTAGGCTAATTTTTTCAACTAAGGGGTAGTGATCCGTTCGGCATTCAGAACCTCTCATGACCCTTGTATCCCTTACAAGCCCTCTCAGTCTCTCATCCGCCACATCAAAGTCAATCATACTGTGGATTTCACCTCTGCACCAAGTATACATATGGATCATTTTATGTCTGAACCAAGCATTAGTAATAAACAAGCCCTTTTCTAAGCATAAGCTGATCAATTTATCTTTGTTACCGTTCGTTTTTGGGTCTCCGAAATGACCCAACACCTTATCGGTACCTTCGCGTTGCACACCGGCCCAACGATTCATGTCTCCGAGTAAAATTATTCTTTCGCCAGGATGACAAGTACCTAAAATATCATTTAACGAGTTTCAGAAGGTATCTTTTAAATCCCTCTTGTCACCATCAACAGGAGCATAGCACGCTATAATAAATAGCATTCTGATTCCCACTTTCATTCTAACCCATAGTAATCTAGGAGATACACATTCATATTCTTTGACATGCTGCTTTACTCTCATTCATAATCAGACCGACTCCTTGGCTACCATATGATTCATTATCTACTCCTGACCAAAGCTCGAGTCCGTTCTCTATCTTTCTTACCCCACATCCCTTTTTTTTTGTTCCGGTTCACATAAAATATCTAGCCTCCTTACGCGCTTTGTATCCCGGAATTCCTTTTCTTCAAGATCATTCATACCTCTAGCATTTCAAACATCTAATCTCCATTCATCGCCTGAAACTTTTCCGAGGACATGCCTTTCGTCAACAGAAGTTTCAATCCTATTCGCGGCTACATTATTATTTGTATTATCCATTGTTTGTTTGTTCATTGTTTTTCCAAGACCTTTCATACTTTCGAAAACTTTCCATACATTTTCAAAAAGCCTCCACAAATTTTTAAAACTCTCCATAAGTTTCCGAAAATTTCCGTAAATTTCCGAAACTTTCAATAAATTTATGGTCATTTACCAAAAATCATTTATTTCCATTACCTTTTCTTTTGGAGAACCTGTATTGTTTTAAAACTGAGGCCTTTGAAAAATTCATGTTGGACAGGAGATAAAATACTAAAAATAAAATACTCATCGTGAATTGTGTTGTCAATATGAGAAATGCCCACTACACGTAAAGAATGTTTTTGAAATGCTGCAAAATATTGGGAAATTTATGTATTACAGGAGATAAAATGCTACAAATAAAATACTCATCGTGCATTGTGTTGTCAATATGAGAAATGCCCACCACACTTAAAGAATATTTAAAAAACAATGAAAAATATTGGGTAATTTATGTTTTACATGAGATGAAATATTACAAATTAATTACTCATCTTGAATTATGTTGTCAATATGAGAAATGCCCACGACACGTAAAGAATATACAAAAACACTGCAAAATAATAGGAAATTTATGTTTTACAGGAGATAAAATACTACGAATAAAACACTCATCGCGAATTGTGTTGTCAGTAAGAGAAATGTCTACTACACGCAATGAATGTTTAAAAACACTGAAAAATATTGAAAAACAAGCGCGTGGAAGAAGCTGACGGAATCCTTAAGTGTATTTTATAGAAAAGCGACCGGAGTCGCGCCACGGTTCGAGTATTATTCGAATAATGATGATATTTTCACTATCATTCCTATGAATACTACTACTTCCTTATCTCTGTTTTACCTCAATCGACGAGAAACTCAAATTTTTCATTTAGAACTTGGGCCCCGTCACAATTAAAGTACACCCCCTCACATTAAACCTGTCCATTATTCGGTTTAAATTAATTTTTTTTCCGAATCGACGTAACTGAGTTCTCACCGAAAAAATTCAATTCGCACTAGCCCATTCTGAATGTCGAAAGATTCAACTTTTGAACTGGACAGTTCGAATAAAAATAAATCCAATTCGAACTGAGCAGTTCTAAAGTCGGTTTTGTCGACTTTCGACGGGCTCAGTTCGATTTGAAAAAACCGATTCGACATGCAGTGCATCTTCGAATTATGAACTGAAAAGCGTTAAAAAGCAGAATCGTTGGATGAAGATTTTGTATTTTACGTTCTTACGTTAAGGTTTTAGCGCATCCTAGCCAGGAAATTATTTTTACACTTCAACCCGTTTTAAGGCAGTACCGGCGTATCGTACGAAATGGACTTTCACGAGAGATGCATGCCCCGAAGACTACGTGATTGTCTCAAGCAGATCGTAATTCTACCAAAATGATTTTCGATGAATGCTCTTCGTAGGTGGGCCGTCGGTGGATATGGGTGGGAGATTTTGTTAGGTGAGGTTCTTTAATGGGTCAGTAGGTAAGGACATGTTTTCAGGTGTCCGTTGGACTCTGCAATGGTTGCAAAAAAAAAACAGGTCTCAAGTGACTCCAGTGCCACGTCTAGAGTGGGACAGCTACTTAGTCAGTGGAACGAAGAATTCCGCTGAGGATTTTAGTTTTTAATTCCTTTGCAGTTCTCTGCTACTTATTTTATTTTATTTTTTAGATTTCTTTTAGAATTCGAACGATTTTTAAGAAGGATACAGTAATTTAGGATTCTCAGATATGCGGGGTAGTTCATTGGGGAATAGTAAGGACATAGGGTATTGGAGAACAGTGCGTAGAATGGAGAACGTCGTGACAGCAGGGCTCTTGGATAACGCTGTGCGCCGGTGTCGCACCATGGAGGCGCACAGATGCAGCCCTATGTTGTTGTAATTACGTGGAAAGCTTTGCTGGCACGTGTGCGTGCGCGCGACTTTTTAATTTAGCTACCTCAATTCTCCCCCCGTCTCCGCGCTCTCTTCGTTACATATCAAGGTAGGAAGGTGAGAACACTCGACGTACCGGGGGTAATATTTTGGTGACTGTTTTCCATGTAGTTAGCACGAATTCCGCGGTGCTGCGAATAGGAGCGGGCCAGAGGTCTTTGCCAATCTTTGAAAAAAATGAACGATAAATCATCTGACAGCATGTTGGCTCATTGTTCTTGACCATTTTAGTTATTTAACTATTAATCAAAAGGCCAAGTTTGCCTTTTTAATGACAAATAATAAAGCGGCCTGCTATACTCAGTAGCGCCACCAGGCGGTTCCAAAACGAACTCTATAAAAAGTAGTACCTTCCTTTCTATGTCGAGTGATCCCACCGTTACATATTTACTCTTGATCTTTCCAGCTATCTCGCTCATGCAGTATTAATATTGGAACAATTTGATAAATTTTGAGATTTCTAGAAAACGTTGTAAGATACGTGGAAACTGTCAAAATTTCAAAGATCTTCCAAAAGGGATGGTCATTGACCATCCTGAACTGATCTAATGTCAATATTTGCAAAATTTAAAAACTCCTCGGATAAACCTCGGATTCATTCGGATTGAATATACGAACTGAAAGAGATTGAACGCTGGTTTCGGATTAAAGTTTATGTTGATGCACGGATTGAAAAGGATTAAAATTTGGATTCGGATTGGTTTCGGATTCAATCGGATTGAGCATACGGACTGAAGTGTATTGAAAAAAATTGAAGCTTGCTCGGGGTAAGTCGGACTCATTCGAAATGGACATTGAATTGAGAAGGAATGAAAGTCTGTTTCGGATTGGTGTGCGATTCATTCGGATTGGCTTCGAATCCACGCTGATTCATTCGCACTGGTGTTGGATTCAGTTGCATTCATTTGAATTAAATTTCAAAATGACATTCAAAAGGGTTGAAAAGTCTTTCCGGGTGACCCTCGGATTCACTCAGTTTGAGCGCATGGACTGAAGAGGATTGAAATGTTGTTTCGGATTGATATAACATTGATGTGGGTTAAAGTTCTTGCTGGTTACGGATTAGGAATGATTGAAATTTGCTTGGTATAAATCTCAGATTCATTTTGATTGGTCGTCGGATTGAGACAGAATGAAAGTTTTTTCCGATTGGTTTGGAGTTCTCTCAGTTTGAATTTCAAGATGACCTACGGATTCGAAAGGACTAAAAATAGGTCTAGGTTACTAAAAATAGTAAAGATATAAGGTCTCGATACCTCTCTCCCTTTTCCTTCTCCTTGACTGTGATGTTAATGTCGGCTGGAGCCGAGAATTCGA
>JAUMHM010000083.1:55057816-55095944 GCA_032362435.1 Melikaiella ostensackeni
TTACATTGGAAAAATTCCCTTGGATTTTCATTTTGGAAAATCAAATATTAAATCTTTTAAAACGGTACATTCGTAACTCTGAAAATTTTTCGAGTTTCAAGTGCCACTCCATAGGAAGCAATAGATGTGAAAGTTTTCGCCAGAAAAACTTACCGCTGTTAATAAATTCTTTAGCTGTCGGAAGGAAAGTAACTTCGTATTATAATCTTGCTAGCTTAAAATTTACCAAGTGATTTAGGGTACTTGATACTGCTTTGGACGCAGGTATTCGCGCGAAGAATTCAACGCCCTTACACCACCTGCTTTGTTTTCTGCATTAGGGTGGGCCGAAAATACATAACTTTTTAAAATTGTAAATGGCTATAGAGCTGAAAACTTCCGACCCGTTATAATCGTAAAAAACTTTAAAATGACTTCTTGAAATGAAAGATGTTCCTATAGAGGAGGTTGTAAATGTGGAATTTTTTAAGGTTAACTTCGAGTGATTAACCACTTCGACATTTTGATTATAAGATTACAGAATTGCATAAAATTATAAAATATTACACGAGATTACATATGATTACATGAAATCACACATAATTCGAGGTTCACTCGGGATTACATGAGATTTCAAAACATTACAAGAGATTACACAAGATTAAACAGGATTAAAATTGAAAAACGCAACTGTAAAGAGAGTTATCAAAATCACTAATAAGGAATTGTGTCGTAAAAGTACCCGCAAAAAAATAAAAGTTCAATCTCGGAATTAATATTGAATAATATTATTATTATTATTGAAATTTAAAATTTTTCCTCAAGTTTGTTGTCGTGCCAAAAATTAGGTACGTAGAAAAAAATTTCCTACGATTTTAAGAAATGAAATGATATCATCAGCCATACAATACAATACTGGATACTAAATAGTAGGGAAACTCAAAATGATCTACCGTCCTAGACGACAAACACAACTTTGAATTTGAATGGCAGTTGGATTCGCGTTCCGTTCGCGCCAATGCAGCGAGTATGGTGGGGGTAATCGGGAAACGCGAAGTTGAACGTATTAGAGCATCGAAGTGGCGAGACGATAGTTTGTTGGATCATGCACTGGAGGCAAAAGTGAGTCTGGAGCGGGCTACTAGGGAATCTAGGAACATGGGGAGGAGTACAGTGAATGCGGTTGGCATGCAATTCTTGCGCAATATATGCGATAAAACGCTAATAGACAAAGTCATTAATAAGACGGTTTTCAAAGAGTGTAGCGTTGAAGAAAAATTGATTGACAAGAGCGAAAGAAACTTGATGAAGAGGTTTGGTCATGTTGATAGAATGAACGAAGGACGTTTAACGAAGCAAATGTATATAGGTAAGGTGAATAGTAGCGTACGCAGAGGTAGACTGAAGAAAGAATGGTTGAAATATGTGAATGAGACTTTGAAGTGAAGAGATATTGAGAACCGCAGAAACACAAGAGCTTGCATGAAATGATGTATGGATGTAAGGGAAGCAAAATATGTATGCCAGGATAAGGATGAATGGAGGACAATTGTTTATAAGAAAAAGAGTGACGCCTGAACCGAAAGATTTTGAAAACTTATGGACCCTCGTTAAGAGCTTTGCTTAGTGCATGTGGTTGGGATAAGGAGAATGGATCCCTGCCTATCCCTGCTCCTACGCATCCCTTACTTACACTTAAACATTTAGGACCCTTAATCTACGTTAGTATAACGAGGCTAGAACCGAACGAGTTACGCCTACCCCGAAAGGAATTTGGCTTGATGGTATAATAGTGAATAGACTTAGTTATTCTTGACTATTTTTTTGATAAAGCCATAATGTTCATTCCGAACTCCATTATCCAAAATTATCAAACATTGTAATTCGTGTTGATACCGATAAACCGTTCCGTAACAGTTTATTTAAATTACATTTCTTTATTGATTTATGTTTCAGAGCAAAAGATATATTGAACATTACAATTATATCAACGGAAGAAGCAGGTAAAAAAATTGCAGAATCTCAAACACAAAGTAAAGTTATTGTTAAAAGACCTATAGCAAAAAGACCAGGAAGATCTGCTTCAGAGTGCATACCACCTCCCATAGTACCTGTTGGATTGCAGTCACAGCTCAATTTGAAAAAGTCAGTTGAATCTACGTTTCACGTGGAAATTCCAACGAATGGGAAAGTTGGACCGGGTTAGTGCTTTCCTATTTCTAAAAGAAACATTGATTTATGTAGCTACCTGCATTCTGCAATCACTCATAAAAAAAGCATTGAATCCCTGTAACATGTGATGTAACAATATACTTAAAGTTTCGTGGTTTAGAAAGCTATTTTAAAGAGCTTTATGTTAATATTAATTTTTTAAAGAAATGGTGACCTTAATCCTTCTGCTTCCTTAGAGAGGAAGCTTTGTAGTGGTAAGAATTTCTCAATTCCAAAAGCAGGTATATTATATGCATTCTAGCTAAAATGTATACAATATGATATTTTTAACAATTTTTCGAATGTATATGTATTGGTGTTTTTGTTCTTTGTGGTAGGTAGGTGTGAAATATATTTCTGCATACCAGCAGCCCGAGTTCTTCTGTCAGTGTGGGGCGCTTCCACTCATAGAGCTCCTCCAATCCTGAACATCCACACTAGAAGCACCTCTCACACATCTGGATCACTAACCTGGGATTGCTTTCCAATTGGGCTTTCTTGGAGCGAGTTTTCTCCTTTCGTTTCCTCTTTTTGTTTTCTCGTGTCTCTATTTCCCATCCTGAATTCTGGCGCGCGCTTTCTCAATCCCTGAATTCTTCTTTTTCACATTCGCGATAAACGTTTTCACCGCATGCCGGCTGTCTTCGCTGTCAGGTCGTTCGTGAGCTGCATCGTTTATTCCCTCACAGGATTCACGGACTTGAATCTGGTTTTTTTTAGCCCAGACTTGATCATAGAGAACATAAAAAAAGTCACACGGGGCTAGGTCAGGTGAGTACGGTGAGTGTTCCAATTTGGGAATCTCGTGCCTCGCCAAATATCTCTGGATAGACAGCACTGACGCTGATAGACGCCTGGTGAACAATCCACGAGCTGTTCTATCAAATTCCAGATCTTTTTTTCAATCCTTTGGATATAACAAAAACGATCATCATTGCTTTAAATTTGGAGTTGAACATCCGTGCTTTACTTTGTTTCGCTGAACTGGGAGTCTTCCAATGCATGGATTGGCGCATTCATGCGTAAATTTTCATGTTACTTTTGTGAAACCGTTTTTCATCGATGTTCATTAAGTCAATAATTGCTCGAATGCTGAGGCATCGATTTTGTCGTACAATTTATCTCACTTTTCAATGTAATCGTCTGTCTTCATGTGCGAGGACAGCCAAGACGGGGTTCGTCTTCAATCACTTTCCTCCCCTTCTTGAATTTTTAAACCAAACGAGCACTTGAGTACGAGACATACACTCATCACCACAAAACTTCATTTAACAAATTGTACGTTTTTGGAGGGGATTTTCTAAATTTTGCAAGGAACTTATTGACGCGTTGTTAAACTGTCACATTCAACAAGATTGCGATATGGGGGGAAGGGAGAAACACAGATCTTTTCTCTCGTGACTTTGACGGCTATGTTGGCGGTAGCATTGCTAATGACAGGATTTCCCATGCCAGACAGGCAGAGAACGAAGAGGAAAGGCACTAAGAGGAAAACCAAAACCCACAAAAAATGGAGAGTTCACACGAAACATATTAAAACGATGGTCGCTTCCCGAGAACTGTCGGGCGCCCCCGGAGCAACCGCCGGGATCCACACCATGCGGGACGGTGGTAATGGTGAGCTGCGTGATGGTCAGGGAGATTTCAGCGATCAGCAGTCTGGCCAGCAAGAAAATCTGCGACGAGTGGCAAACAGTAGAACCACAACTGTGCCTGCTGAGAATGCTTTGGTCAGCGTAAGCGATTTCCGGCCAACCACCGCAACAGGAATACCGTGGGAGAGCATCAAGTGTAATACAACAATGACAGAAGAACTGATACGTCTCTATCACGAAATCGCGAAGTTTGAGAGTAAACACAAAAAGGGATACAATTTTAGGATGAATTTTGCTGCAAAGTATTCCCAGGAACGGACATACCACATAATCAAATATGTAATGCGCCTTTATATCTTTGCAGAGAAAAGTGGGCAACGTGTAAGGAGAGAACATCATCGTCTCTTCTAACTTCAGTACACGTATCTAGCTACAAGGATAACGGAATAGAATCTAGCAGAGTTAAAATATGACTATTTCCGTGAAGTTTTAAAAGCTTACAAGATCTGCTGACGTATCATCGCCTTCTTAGGTCGTGCGATGATGCTTTGGGGGACAAGAATACAGTATTGTGATCATGGCTAACCAAGGATAGTGAGATTAATTCGCATTACGACGGATGTCTTTTTTAAGGAGACTACCTAAGTGCATCATGGTTCTGTTTAGCGCTGAATCCACTGAGAAAAACACTGAATAGCATGTCTCATGAGATCAGAGTACATGATAACGAGGATGGTCATCAACTGACCCATCTTCTGTACGCAGATGACCTGAATTTATACGATAGTTCAAACCAGAAACTGTAGCAAGTGATCCATGTCACGGAGCAGTTTTCCCATGACTTTCACATGAAGTTCAAACTAGATAAATTCAGATGCTGCATATTGAATGAGACGAGAATTAGAGACCGAAGAATTGGAGAACGAGAATGAAGATCATATTGAGGCAATGGCTAAGTGCGAGTCATACAAATATGTGCGTATTCTTGAGTCTAAGGGTATTCAGTATACGATAGTTAAGAAAAGCCTAATAACTGCCTTTGCTATAAGACTCAGATTGGTTCTGGAAAGTTCTGTCAATTCGGCGAACGAAATCAGGGCTATTAACACTTATGTTAACCCTGTCCTCACGTACTCTTTGGACTCATCAAATGGTCTATCACCGACCTTAAGAGGATAAACAGAACCATCCGCGTTAAAATTATCAATCGTTGAATGCAGCACAGTAATTCGGCGATTGAAAGGGTAGTACTACAACGACATATTGGAGGTAGAGGCCTTGTAAATGGCAAGCAACTGTGTATATCACAAGTTATACAGTTGCGAGTCTACTTTAACAGCAAGTGAGATCTTGCGCTTTAAAACATCATCTGTGAAACAGATATCGATTGCATGCCCTTTCACGCTCAGAGGAAACCTTGAATATCAGGGCAGGAACCATAGAAGAAATAGAAACGCAATGAAGACTTTTCTCTCCATTGCTGCCGTGGATAGCTTTACGTATATCTATCCACGGCAAGCATCCTAAAAAGTGAGAACAACATGAAATGGACAGAGAGGTATCCAATATTTGGCTGAAAAAGGGCGTCCTTCTTCCTGAAACGGAGGGATTCGTGACAGCGATTCAGGACAGGGTTGTCAACACCAGAAACTATTGCAGGCACGTGTTTATGACAGGATTGTTTACCGAGTAGGGAAATGGAATTAGGACGCTGAGAAGAAAAGTGAACACATTAACAAGTGCATGGTTAATATAATAGGCTATTTATTGCCACTTACATATGACGTGGATTCGTCAGCACGTGGTGGGAGACTGGAGATTGAAAGATGCAACCACAGGGCGGTTAGAAGTGGTGACCTTAAAAAAGACCGGTGTCGGAGATCCTGGGGGCTTCCTTCAGGAAGCGGAGACCCAGACTGGATTCTGTCGAGGGAGCGGTGGAACCACGTTGACGAGAGAAGAGGCGAAGCGAAACACACACCACAGTTAGCGACGATGGTCGAGATACATTTTCTGTACTCTATTCTAGTAGTATTTTGAGATTGGTTGAATTTTGGCATCGTCCACTTGGAGTCCTTTTTCGTTAAGTTTAAAATCGAGGTATTTAATTTCCGAACAGCCAAATTCGCATTTGTCTGAGCTGACCGTTGAATTTGCATGATTTATTCTGTCCAATACAATGCTTAAATATTTTAAATGGCCTTCCAAATACTGAGTGACTATAACTATGTCGTATAAATAGCAAAAAATGTGAGGCTTTAAGTCTGGAGTAATAATTTCGTCCAGTCAGTCTCTGAGAAGTGACTGGAGCATTGGTTGGAACAAATGGCATACTTTTGAATTGGTATTGTCTACGTAAACTTGCGAACGCCTGTTTGACCTTTGTCGTATTGTTGACAATCTGCGAGACATTCCTAAAGTGGGTGATTCTGTACTCATCCCCCCTTATCGAGATTTAATTGGGGCAATACAGCCACGCTTGTCTTGGTATTGAAAATGAAATTTAAATGATTCCTGTCGCACTGAAATTTCAGTAATTGAAGTCCTGCGCGAGATAGCTACAAAAATTAAATGAATTCAAGATCAGGTAAGATTTCAAATATTCAAAGAGTGATGAATCCATTAGAATCGAATGTAGAAAGGGAAAATAGAGAAGTTTCGTAAATACAGGAAATTAGAATAGAAAACGTCGAAAATGAAGCAGGAAGGGAGAATGAGAATAGGGAAAATAACGCGAATCAAAGTGATAGTTGAAAAGAATTAGCAAACGAAAACTAAGAATTTGTAACGTTTAGAAGAGAGGTGGTATATGGGACGGTCCAATGGAACCAAGCGACAGCGTGGAGTGATCAAGAGCAGGTAAGGGTCGAATAAATAGTCCTTAGTAGGTAAAAAGAAGGCAAAGTACAAAATGGGACTGAAAGTCGGGATTTAATATAGAGGTTATTTTTGATTGAGGGGGAAGACTAAAGGGAGTACGCAAAAAAGGGACACCTGTCGGCCAAACTGGGGAACACAAACAGATGGGCTTAGGAGTGAGTCGGTAAAGCAGGTCGGGAAAAGCAGTAGGTACGGATCCGACGGAAAACAATTTAGATAAGATCCTCAGAATGCTAGAAGAGGGAAAATAAAAATGGAAAAGCCTGAGTCAGAATTTGAATAGAATGGAAGCAAGGTGTGATCGAGAACTAGGGAAGTAAAACAAAGATTAGAAGTCGTAGAGAGGGGTGTTGAAGAAGCTGCAAAAGTACAAAAAAGGGATCTAGGGAGTAGCGTCGAAGAAGTCGGAAGGAAAATTGAGAATCTGGGGGTTAAGAAATTTGAAGGGGTGGTAAAAAAGATAGAAGTAGTAGAGGGGATTATTGAAGAAGGGGAAAGAAAGAAAAATGTGACAATTACGGGCTTAGACGCAAGGGAAGGCAAAAAATTGGAGACGGTGGAGGATATGGTCAAGAAAAATTTAATGGTAGAAGTGAAGTTGAACAAAGTCTGGAAAAGTGGCGTAATCGAAAAAGAAGTTTCGATAGGTGAAATGGAATCGTGGAAAGCAAAGCAGGAAGTAATGAAAAATAAAGGCAAACTAGGGACAAGTGCATTCTCCATAGATCACGATCTGACATTTGATGAAAGACACATACAAAGGAGATGAAGGGAACTGGCAAGAGAACAGAGGCAGAACAGAAAGGAAGTGAAAATAAGGTATCAGAAAATATGCGTACAGGAGAAATGTTAAACTGGAACGGGGGTAAAAAAGGTCTAAAGGAAAACGATACACGTTTTTTTTAGGTAAGGACGGATGGTGGGGAGGAAAGAAGGGGGAAGGAAAAAGTATGGGAAAATTAAGACAGATGAGACTGTAGAAGGGGAAGCAAATTGCCAAACGGATATAGATGGAGAGATATAGATAGGGGAGCAATAAGGAGATTTTAACGTCAGAATCGGTAGAAAGGGAGAGTTGTACAGAGTGTGAGAGACAAGCAGCAGTGAATCAAAGGATGTAGTGCTTAATAATGAGGGAAAAATATTAATGGGGTTGTTAAGCGCAAGGACTTGGTTATAGATTTAGTAGTAACGAATAGTTAGGGGTAGGGGGAGGTCGAAAAATTTACGGTAGAGGAACTGAGAGAAAAGGTGGGCTAATGTATTCAGACAGACGTCATTAAAAAGAGAGGAAAATATTCAGTCACGACGTGGCGGAATTAAGATTGTAAAAAGCAGAAAAGGGGAGCAAAGAAAGCTGATGGAAATAGAAATGGTGGAAGGGAAAAGGGGATCTAGAAGGTTACTTAAGAAAATGAAGAGATCTGAGAGAAAAAGGTAAGAAGAAAAAGGAGGAAAAACAAAGTCAGTGGGAGAATGAATTAAAGAACATCAAAGTCAGAAGGAGAGACTTGGGAGTTTATTAATAGGGTGAGAAGGAAAGGAGGGCAGATAAGTGTCAGGATAAAACTGAAAGAGTGGAGAGAGTTCTTTAAAAGATGATTTAAGGGGTCGAACGAGAGAAAGGTGAATGACTGAAAGAGAATAAAGAGGGAGGATGTTTTAGGAAACTTAGGGGAGGTAGAAATAGTTTCAGATTAAGAAGCAAAAGGGGGCAAAGGCTGCGGGCAGAGATGAGACAGGGAATGAAGCGTGGCTTTACAGCGAAGGGGAGCCGAAAAGAGGATTAATAGAAGCTATTCAGAAAGTGTGGGAAGGAGAAGGTTTCCCGCAGCAATAGAAGAAGGGAGCCATTACACCCTTACACAAGAAAGGGGACAAAGCAAAAATTGAAAACCATAGGGGTATAACATTGTTGAATTAGGCGTATAAAATCTATGCAATGATGCTTGCTAACAGGCTGAGGAAAGAGGTTTAAAGTAATGAAATATTGTTAGAAACGCAAGCGGGCTTTAGAGCACACAAGAGCACCCTAGACAAGATATATGTGCTCCAACATGTAGTGGATAGGGAACTAGCTGAGGGAGGTAAAGTGTGCGCGTTTTTGTTGATCTGAAGGGCGTGTTCCCATTGGTGGATAGATTAATTCTTTGGAAAGTAATGGATGAAAGAGGGTTGATTAGAGAAATAATAAGTGGAGTAAGAGCGGTATATAAAAAATATAAAAAAGTGGCTAGAAGGAGGAATAAGAGTAGGAAAAACAAGATTCTGGGCGCCGGCATTTGCTGACGACATAGTAATACTGGCAAGAGTGGAAGGGACGCTAAAGTCAATGATGAAAAGATTAGAGAGATACTTAGACAAGAAAAAATTAGTGTTGAATGGGGATAAATCAAAAATATTAAGATTTAGAAGAGGAAGTGTGAGGAATAGGGCAGATGAACGGAAATGGAAAGACAAGAGGATAGAAGTGGTTAAACAGTTTGTGTATCTGGGTTTTCTGGTTAAAAGAAATGGCAGCGTGGACGCATATGTAATGAAGAGAGTAAGAAATGTCCAGAATAATTAAAAAAACAAGTATGGGGAATTGGGTAGAAGCTCTTTTTGGATGACTTTAGAAGAAGTCTGCTGTTGTTCGATGCGTTCGTTGCCAGTGTGGTGCTGTATAGAGTGGAAATTTGGTGATAAAAGAAGTATGAAATGGTGGAAGCGTTGCAAGAAATGTATATAAAATGAACGCTGGACTGGATAAGTGCACACCGAGATATGTAGTCTTATAATATGTTGATAGTGAGTGCACGCATGTGAGAACAGGAGAAAGAGCGTGAAGATTTGAAGAGATAGTATGAGAGAATGTTAGAAGAGGCTTAGTGAAAGAATGCGTGAAAGTGAAAGCAGGAAGGAGGAGAAAAGGCAGAGGAGTGGTGGTTAGAGAAGAGTTTTTTAAAAAGATAGGGATATTAGAGGAGGAAGTGAGAGAAAAGCATGGAGAAAACAAGATGATTTATGTGCATGCAGAAGAAAAAGACTGGGAGAGACAGAAGCGAAGAAGAGTAGACAAAATCTGGGAGTCATAGTATAACAAAAAGTACAAGGGGATTATAGTAAAAGGAAGATCAAAGTACTTGATAAAAACAGGGGAAAGAGGAAGTCATAAAATGATAGCCAGAGCAAGATGTGGAAATATGGAAGAGGCGAACCGGTACTGGATGAATTAGGAAGAAAAAAATTGTGTTCTACTTGGTCTGCAAAAAGCCAGAGTAGAGCATTGGGTGGAGAGTTGCATGAGTATGGTGGAACTAGGTATCTCATTGGAAGCGGTGCTGCATGAAAATGGGGAAAAATATGCAGTGGCTTGGTGGAGGAAATTAGTAAAAGCTAAGAAGGATGATAAAGGAGTTAGGATTAATGTGTAAAAAAACACTCTAAAAACTTGAATAGGTTAAGTCTTAATTAATATTCAAGGTAATAGCAGAGGGACAGAGGAAAGGCAAGGCAATGCGAGTGAAACGAGAATATCAATGAGCGAAAAAGCGAGCGGGGTTTACATTGTGTTAGTAGTAGGCGATGTTAAAACAGCGAGCGAAACAAAATGCGAGCGAAGTAAAAATGTAGAGCGAGCTGAGCGAAAATAGCGAAACGAGCAACACAGGCACGAAAGTCCACAAAGGGAATTTTATAACATAATGAAGATAAGATAAGTTATACGTAATAGGTTAAGTAATTCAGTTGTAAGTATAGATTAAGAAAGATTGTATTGAGAAGTATGTAAGTCCTCACTGTAGGCCTAGGGCCGAATAAAGATCTTTCATACATACACAGAAGAGATTCCAGCGACTTTATTTCCCTTGGCATGACTGAAAGAAAGGTCAAGATAATTATGCGGTTCATAACGTAAATGAAACAGTAGTTTGAAAAATTGTTGCCACATCTGAGTCTAAAATGGTAGTTAAGGAAAAGATATGAAAATTCGAGAATAGAGTATAAAGTTTACATTTCAAGAAATGCATTTTCAAATTTGACAGAGTTAGAAATTTGGGGACGCGAATGGGAGACTGAGCTAGCCAAATAAAAAATTACAGGTAAGTAACTTAGTGTCTTGGGTAAATAAAACAATAGGAATAAGAGAAGTAATAAAGATAAGGGAACTATTGAAAGTCAGGAAAAATTAACAGTGAAAATCAGAAAAATAATAAAGGAAGAAATTTTAGTTGGTAACAGTAATAACAATATAGTGAACAGAATGCACAAAATAATTTCAGGCCAAGGTACCTGAACCAACAATATAGGCCGCAGTTTCAGCCCAGATTTCTAAATGGAAATACCAGATCTTTTAATCTAAGATCTCAAAATAATAATCCATGTTTTCAGGATAAATTTAGATTCCCAGGAATTCAACTTTTTAAAATAATAGTAATATCGGAAGTCAAAAGACAGCTGATGAATTGTTTAATGCAATTAATCACCTGTTAGGTAATACACAGACAAAAAAATTGAAAAAAGGCCGCAAATACCAGCATTTTTATACATTGTGGGAAATAATAATGAGACAGTTGTGAATAAAGAAAATAGATCAGGTGGTCAAGGGCAAAATAAAACTAACGATAAAAATAATCAGTAGGGAGGTAAAGGTGATTCAAGTGTTCAGGATTCCCCAGATCCATACTCAAATAATCAAGGAACAAATTTTAGATCGCGGCAACCCATTAAATGCTATAATTGCTGGGGTAAATGCCATATCCAGCTCGATTTTTTATTTACGATAGATCAGTAAAACACAGGCGGTGGCTATTAAAGGCCGAAAATAGCCAACGAATTCAAAGACCGCGCAAATATCTAGATGCAGTCACGGATGTCCCGGACGAAAGGAGGGTCCATTTAATGACAGAATGTGAAAATCATGAGTATGCATTACTAATAGACACAGGAGCCAGTCGCTCATATATGGGTGAGAAATTAATGAAAGCAGTAGAAGAATTATATTAGCATTGGATTGGAATTTAGAAGGTATCAGAAAATAGTAGAGCACAAGAGAATTGACAATAATTAAATTTAAAAGATATGCATATGAGAGGATTGATATCTCTAAGCATAAAACATCACTGAAATTGACTGACACTGGTACCAACGCAAAAAAAGACACAGGACAAATACAACAACAACAAAATTTATTTCTATGAAAATGCCGAAAGAGGTGATACTCGTATGGTATGCCAAACATGCATGAAGGAGCTGAAGACTGGCGAGACAAGCGAGGAAGAAGACGATTGCGATGGCCAATGCCATCGACTGAGCTATATGGAGAATGAAGGAGAAGAAAAAGAAGAAAACCAAGAAAGTAATGAATAGCTTGAAAGCAGAACGGAAGAAACTGCATATAATAGCGGAGGAAGAAGGCGAAAGCGAAAGAAGGATGAAACGTTGGACCATTTCGACACAGCAAGCAGAAGTGGAGATGAAATTGGAAAAAAGGGGAAGCTGAGAATAAGAAACAAGCGAAAGGAACAGAGAAGATGGAGGAGACAGAGACGAACATCTACGTAGAAAGTAGAAAGGAAGGAATTGAAAGAAAAGTATCAGAATTGTTACGGAAAATAGAGAGTATGGAAAAAACAATTATGGAAAACATAGAAGGTGGAGGAGGCAGAGGATGGCACCTGAGTGCAAAGCAGGAAGGAAGGAATTGAAAGAGAAATGTCAGAATCCTTATGGAAAATAGTAAATGCCACTAGCCTCAGTAATAAATAAAGTTAAATACTTAAGACGGACACTACAGTCTAACAAATCGCTTATAAAACCTGAAACAGACACGACAGAAATAAAAATAAATACGATGAGAAGTAGGAAATAAATTTTAAGAAGAATTGAAGCTTAGTTATAAGTTACATTTTTTGCATAACACCAAAGAGTTCAGAAGAACAGAAGAAGTTCAATGAAGTAGACGCGTAAAAGTCAGTTGGGTAGAAATCACTTAAAGGCTCCAAGAGATTTTAAAGATCTCATCCACAAAAAAAGAAGGAAGGCAGGATAAGGCCACGAGGAAACTAAGTGGCGAAAAGGGGAAGGCAACAAATGAAATTGACAATGAGCTAGTCAGACCAGACAGTCAGGCAGCAGACGACACATACATTGATATACACAGTGATGTATCATGGTTGAACTCGAGGACGAACTCGAAAGGTGTGCGGAAGCAATTAAAAGGCATGAACCCTGCTTTCAATATAGGGCCGTGGGGTGGGGTTGTAACAGAGTTACATAGCCCTTCGGGCCTGGTAAAAAAGTGGTGAGGGAGGGTCTCACCCTGCGTCTCATCAAGACTCGCCATCATCCTCACTCTCGAGCAAGCCTCTGGCAGTATCCGTCGAGTCTTCGCTTACCTAACCCTAAACCCGCGAGTGCCATTCTACATGGTTGCCCGCATTCCGATCGCCCCGGAGTATCCCAGAAGAGATACCTTCTTCGAGGTTCGACTACTTCCTGCGGCATCGTCGCCACAAATCACCTGCTCTCAATTGCCGCGAGATTTATCAGCGTTTGGATCAGCAGGACCCCATAAAACACTGTAAGTTCTTTGAATAAAGACTCGTTTATTAAATTGCTGTATTCTCTACTGAATACACTCTGCGCATTGACGTTTCACCTCCTGACCCATCCTTTGTTAGTGACTAGGTCACACCTTCACCATTGACTGAAAAAAATAGACTATTCAATCGACACTCAATGCTTTCGAGATATGGATGATCAGTTAATGCCAAAGGAGGTGCTTATGGTTCTCTGAACTTCCTGCAAGTACAAAATCATATAACAACTGTCTAACCTGTTTCTACTATGGTGTTGAATGGTTCGATGAAGATATCGCTTTGAAGTTCGACGATAGGAAATTATTGTGTTTTCACCATGAAGTCAGAAAGAAGAAATTATTCTAGTTTGGTCCTAACAATGCCATGAAAATCTGCCAAATCAGCGTTAAGGTTAAATCTAAATCCTTAAATGAAACACCTGCCTCTAAGCCCTGCGCTAACAAAAATGTGAACATTAAAAATGAACAGTGTGGAGATACTACAGGCCCTTGAGGTTTTAAAAGTACCCACCATTGGTCTGTACCCGGCAGATCAAGTTCTCAATACTTGGGCAAGACCAGTTGCAATAGTTGTTAACCCTGATGACCACACTCAGCTTGATTCCCACTGTATGAAAATTCACATGTGACCGTCCTCAAAAAAAAGGAACTTGTCCGGGAGCTACACATTACATTACTTCATAAGAGGGCCTCACTTTGCAGTTCAATAACAATGATCACATTTCGGCGGCATCGGTAGCGGAACCTACTTTGACAGTTAAGGGTTACCGACTCTTATTCCTTAACATATTTATCGTCTACAAAGAAACTCCACCCCCTACAGATGGAACACAAAACAACTGCAGAGCGTTTCTTCCTGTACATGCGGTCGGTTTTGTATCATATTTCTTCATCATGTATGTAATGGTGGTTCTTTGCGTGATTTTATTGATACTTGCACTGACAATCTACTAGATAATAACCATCGCATTGTGACAAAATTTCACAATGACGTTCAGACAAGCACAAACTGAATTGGGTTAGAGCTCCAGGCTCTAAACTCTGAAGAAAAATAAGTCTTTTCCTGTTCTGCGCAATAACGCATACACTTATTCCACTGTACAATCGTGCATGTCGATACTTGGTACTTTGTACCTTTTGTGAATGTTATGTACGTATATGGTGTATAGGCGAGAAATTTCATTATATTCTCTCGTGCGGAATAATTAGTTGGAAATCGTTAAGTTTAGCACTTTCTTTTCGCTTGGCCCCCCTGGTGTTTGTAATGATTTGTCCCGCTATTTTGCTCGGGTACTTTTATTCATAGAATAGAACTAAGCATTTAGATATAGTTCTTTTACGAGAAAAAAAGCGTCTTCTTTAATTCACCTAACTTTCAACTCTAATTACTTATTATGAGAAATAAATTTATTTTTAAATGATTAGTTTCTTATGATCAAAACGTCTTACTATTCAAAAGTTTTATTAGAATGATATAAGTCGCAACTTCCTACTTAACGTTTCACCACTCATATTTCAGAGTACAGAACCTATTACAGGCCTGGCCTAGTCTTTCTACCACTACTTTTCTGGGGTACACACTCCCCCCACCATAGACCCCCACCCCAAATTTCCCAGAGTGGTGAGCCCCCAACGTGGGTCCTCCATCCTCAAATTTCCCGTCGTGGCTCTATTCTACTCTGGGTTTTAGGCAAATAATATGTATTGTAAAAAATGAAAAATGGGACCTAATTCACATAATCTGAATACTTGCATCATATGTTTCTGTCACTATGATGTTCTCGGAGCGATTTGATGTGTGTATTGTACAACCCTCTGCACGGGCTGCAGAGTTGGCAACAATTAACGTGAGCAAAGTACTACTAAAATGATTGCGTTATTGGATGAGACAGCCTCGCGAAGCATACACACTACGCAGTAGTACTTGGTCTACATTTTATTGAGAGCATTGCGTTAAACTTTCGTCGATCTGTTTCTTTACTTCTTGTTCAAAATTGACTATGGCGGATTCTCTTGACATTTTCATCAAAATTTAGGACGTTTAAAGTTTGCCTGAAAATCTTGGTACAGTGCCTTTCTAAGCGAGAGCCGCGCCCTTATTCTTCACATATGGACTAGGATTCCCTTAGTTTTTCGAAAGTCAAAAAACTAACTCAAAATATATTTAACGGTAACTGTGAAAAAGTTCTGATAGCTGAAAAGGCGGCAATTAATTCTTTTTCTCGATTTTAATTATTATTTAAACTTACATACAAATCTTTATAACAGTATTGAAGAATGCTACTCAATAATCTGAAAAAGCAGATGTTGCTTTCACCCAGAAAAGTATTTTACCAACATATTCGGACCAATGTTCCCAAACAACTTCAGGGTAAAATCGTAAAATAAAAAAAAACTCAAGAAAAAATAGAAAAAAATATATTTTAAAAACATTAGTTTTCATTTTCTCGGAAAATGCCACCTAAGGCGTTAAAGCTGTAATGCAATATGTTGCAATTTTTGATTAGCTTGAGAATTTTTGTATTGCTTTGGTGCCTTTAAATATTGAAGAAGTGCATGATCATTATCCTGTAATTATTATTGAATTAATTTCTACAATTGATTTTATTCAGGTGAAATTATTCGAATACCAAATCAAAAGAAACTCTCTCACAGACAAAGGCGAATTGAGAGAGATGAACAGGCATTTGGCACACCTATCGACAAATTTTTGAAACAGGATTTTGACTTTGAAAAGAATTTAGCATTATTCAATAAAGAGGTATAAGTCAATTCATTAAGATTATAAGCGGAGCGTCGAGTGTAAAATGTCCAGCCGATCGAGTGTGCTTAGAAAAATCATTTAAAAGTAACAAAATCATGAAAAGTGAAGTGAAAGCATCCGGATTGCCTAACCCTACCTTGACCGGATTTGAAACGTTACTTCTGGTACGAATTTTGACTACACTTCGTGCTCATCGAGTGTAACCCTAACTTTCGGAAATTTTATATAATGCATAAATATGGTACGAAAAATTTTCGAAAGTTAGGGTTACAAGCTGGTCCACGATTTGCGGAATTTTTCCTAATGCATGATGTGGTAGGAAAAATTTCCGAATTTTCAAAGAAAAAAATATATATTTTGAATATTATTATTACCTGATAAATATTTATTTATACACAGTTAGACACCACTACATACACCTAACATATTTAAAACCTAATCTAACGCAACCCAATCCCTAATAATCCCTTTTGGCTATCGAAGCGCTTGAGTTTCACTTCCAAAATATTTGATAAGACTTTTCGTTGTACTGTGGGAAGGTAGAGTGAGAAATGTTATTAATTATTTCTTTTTCGAAATTTTTAATGGTACGTGTGTTTAAAAATTTTGTAATTGTCATTTTTAAATTGATTTTCTATTTAAAAAATATATTCCCAGCAAAGTTGGCCAAATTCTTTACTCAAAATCAGTCCCGGACGTATTTTTGTAATGAAATCAAGTGATCTGATCGGATTGATATTTATGATTAGACATTATGCGCAGTTTGGTATAATTTTAACCCCACCATCCACGGGCTGGGTTGCAGCTACGTGCATGATGGGGGGGGGGGAGCTAACAGCTTAAGGTGGAATCCGAACATCTGCATGATTCAAATTTCTCCATATTTCATTTACCTAATGCCTTAGCTCGCTATACTATGAATTTTGGTTGTATAGGTTGCCTGCAAGTTCCGGTTAAGTGTACAAGTAATGTCAATGATATTGACTCTTCCACCTTTTATCTCACGCGTCACGATGTCGGGTCGATTGGCTCGTATATAATGATCCATCTGGATAGTAACATCGCAGTAAAAGATGAAGACATCATTTTTTGAAACGGGCACTGGAATGTATCTATAGAAAGCCAATCATTCTGTTAAGAGTCCTAGGCTTAGGGCAGGTTGTTGATTTCAATGCCTGCTACATCATTGCAACTACGTCTTGATGTAACACGTATGCTGTACACTTCAAAAACCTTATTAGTCACTTGCTCTTCATTGTTACTCCATTGAATCAGGTGAATAATCCAAATGTCGCTTACTAGAGTGGTGTGGAGGTACAACAAATCTATCGAGCACATTATTGATGGTTGTCTCGTAATGACTTGAGAGTACATGTACAGTCATAATGATGTAACGTGCATATGCATCAAAAACTTGCCCTGAATCTTTCCATAGATGCCTTTCCATGGATACATTCTAGTGCCCGTTTTAGGAAACAAAAAATGCATACTATACTGGGATGTTACTATCCAGACGGACCAATATATACGAGTCAATCGACCTGACATCGTGATGCGTGAGAGAAGAGGTGGAAGAATTTAGATTATCGACATTGCTGGTTCACTTAACCGAAACTTGCAGACCATCTATACAACCGAGATCCATAAGTACAGCGAACTAAGGCATGATGTAAAGACAATATGGAGGATTGTGAAACATGCATCTATTCATCCTATTGCGATTCCGGTTGCAGGTAATATGCTCCTAAAATACGCTAAACAACTCAAACTTCTAGGAGTCAGTCTCTACTACAACATCGCCGCAAGCAATTTCAAACGTATTAAATTCATAACATCTTTATATCATCAGGCTCTTGATTAAGTCCGTGGCTGATGATGAAAAACCATGTTCATTTGAGAAAAAAGTTGAAAAACGCAACAACAAAAAAATAACGCTCAAAATCAATCTGAATTTCGAACAACAGTCTGTCTGCCAACGATTAATAAGTTCCTTACAGCTGTTACCGCAGATAAGGTTTACTCTCATTGCGACTGGAAAAGCATCCTGACAGAAGAGCAAAAAGGATGTTGCAAAAACTCGTGGGCAGTAAAGATCTAGTCACGTTTAGATGCTGTGGCCATAACGCAAGCTAGAAAACATTAAAGAAACTTGCACGTGGCTCACATTGACTACAAGCAAGCGTTCCCTTCGGTACGAGAAACTGCAGCAAGTGATCCAAGTCACAAATCAGTTTTCTAATGACATCCATATGGAGTTCGGACTAGATAAATGCAGAACAGGGCATTTAATTAGAGGAGAATTGGGGACCGCAGAATTGGAAAGCGAAAATGAGGATCATAATAAGGCATTGGTTGAGGGTGAGTCATATAAATATCTGGGTATGCTTTAGTGTACGGGCAGTCAGCATACCATAGTTGAGAAAATGATTTTTTCTTATTTATTTTCTTCATTATTATTGACTGCCTTCGCTGCAAGACTCCAAGACTAAATCAGGGCTATTAACACCTATGCCTGGCAATGGATAGATCTATATCTGTATTTATAGAAAGACATCCAGTCTGTTGAGAGTCCCAGGTTCAGGGCAAGTTTTTGATGTATAATGCCGGCTACATCATTATAACTGTACATGTACTGTCTCCAAGTCTTTACGTGACAACCATCAATAATGAACTCAATAGATTCGTTCGTATCTCCACACCACTCGAGTAAGCGACATTTGGATTAGATGTGTACATATCCTGCTTTCACGTACTCTTTTGGGCTAATCTAATGGTCGAACACAGACCTTGGAAGGATAAACAGAACTATCCGCGTTGAACTGACCAAGCATCGATTGTACCACAGTAATTCGGCTGTTGAAAGGATAGTTCTGTGACGACACAGACGCGGTAGATTCGTTGTAGATGTTAAGCAACTATGTATGTCGCAAGTTATACAGTCGCGAGACTATTTTAGCAGCAAGCGAGATGTTGCGCTTTGCAACACCATATGTGAAGCAGATCTCGATTACACGCCATTGGACTTGTCCTCAGAGGAAGCCTGGAATATCAACTCAGAAACCATAGAGGAATTAGAAACGCAATGAAGACAAAAAGCTATCCATGTCGAGCACCCCAAAACGTTAGATCAACAAGAAATGAACAGAGAGGCATTCAATATTTGTCTCAAAAAGGGCGTCTTGTTTCCGGAAACAGAAGGATTCGTGATAGCGATTCAGGAGAGGGTTGTCAGTACCAGAAACAATCGCGAGCACGTGCTAAAAGTATACTTAAGGACAGGGATGGCATAGTGTTAATAGCCCTGATTTTATTGGCCTAATTGAGAGAACTCTTCAGAAACCATCTGAGTCTTGCAGCGAAGGCAGTCAATAATAATAAAGAAAGTAAATAAGAAAAAATAATTTTCTCAACTAGCGTATAGTGAATACCCTTACACTCAAGAATACCCAGATATTTATATGACTCACCCTCAACCATTGCCTTCATGTAATCCTCGTCCTCTAATTCTGCGGTCCCTAATTTTCCCCTGATTGAATGCACTGTTCTGCATTTATCTAGTCCAAACTCCATGTAAATGTCATTGGAAAACTGCTTTGTGGCATGGATCACTTCCTGTGGTTTCTGGTTTGAACTAGCGTATAAGTTCAGGTCATCCACGTACGGAAGATAGGTCAGTTGATGACCATCCTCGTTGTCATGTACTCTGAACCCAAGAGACATTCTATTTAGTGTTTTTCTCAGTGGAATCAGCGCTCAACAGAACCACAATGCACTCAAGGAGTCTCCTTGAATGATACCCGCCAAAATGCGAATCAATCTAGCTATCCTTGGTTGCCCAAGTTCAAAATACTTAATTCATGTTTCCCAAAGCATCATCATACGACCTTAGAAGGCGATGATATGTGGGCAGATCTTGTAAACCTTATCTGCAGTTGTAGCTGTAAGGTACTTATAAATCGTTGGGAGACAGGCTATTGGTCGAAATTCAAATGGATTTTGAGCTTCTGGATCTTTTAGGCAATATGTATGTGGTACCTGTGAGCATAAAGCCTGGCATCAGATTTGGATGTTTGATTATTTTTTGGAAACATCTTGCCAACGCAGGATGCACACTCGTCAGGTACTTGTCCTAGAAATTGTGCACCATGTCCGGACCTGGGGCTGTCCAGTTACTTGCTCTTTTCAAAACCGCTTAAACATCTGCGTTTGTGATGTTGGTAGGCTCCATTACAGGGTTATTGCTTGCTCTTTGCTTCTCTAGTTGGAACCACGCAGCTCCTAAGTTGCTTCTGTTCGCTTTTCACAAACATTCGACCAGTAGTCAGCCATGTGTTCCAATTGAGAAACTTCGGTGCCTTGCTGGATATTTGGTTCTTTATTTCGTTCACGATAGAGCCTTCTTTCATCTACTGAAAGGTTCGATTTTGCTGCCTTCTTGCTGACATCCATATCCAACCTGATTTTGCGTGATAGATCTCGTTCCTTTTCTGGGGCATAGACTACATTTGTAGGCCTTTTTCTACGGTCCAAGTCTCTATCGACTGCACAGCTGCACAATACACAAGAGTTTGCACCTGTGACACAGTTAGTTCTGAGGTCAAATGCATAGGCACTTTTTCTGGGATCTCGCTGTTGACATCAGCGAGCACGTCAATGTTCGGATGTGGTTCTAGTGTATCCGGTACTTGATCTTCATTATCCCCAGCACTTATGCAAACGCCTTCTTGGTTGCTGAATTGCTTCATCCTTTGGTTGAATTAGGCCGTCGGCCTCTGGAGGATGTGAAGGTGATACTGTGTCATCTTGTGGTTGCGCAGGAGCATCAATAGGACGTTCATGTTGTATTGCTTCACCGGTCACTGCTTGATCTTGTGGTGCAGTTTCCTCTAACTGATGTTCATTACCGACGTCTTTCCCCATCGACTCAACCTACCGTTTAATCTTCATTGCTCGATCTTCTGAGATAAGTATATTTCTTCTGATGTCCTTAACCCAAGCGGTAAAATATCTTGTTGCAACTCTCTGTATATAAGGTTTCCTTGGAGCGAACTTCATCCTAAAATTGTATCCCTTTTCGCTCTTAGTCTCAAACTTCGCGCTTTCGTAATAGAGACTCATCAATTCTTCTATCATTGTCATATTTCAGTTGATGCTCTCCCACAGTATTCCTGTTGAGATGGTTGGCTGCAAATCGCTTACGCTAGTCAAAGCATCTTCAGCGACACAGTTGATTTTGCACTATTTGCCGTTTGCGGCAGATGTTCTTGCTGACCAGATTGTTGAAATAAAAATGAGTAGCCCCTGGGAGGTTAGTTTGAGTTTACACTTCTAATAAAGCAAAAACAGATACTTAGAAGATAAGTACTTAGTATAATTGTGTCAAAGATTTGAATAATACAGTTTCTAAACAAAATAGTAGCCTGCAGTTTATTGTCTTTAATTTTTGGAGCGGCAGTCAATAGTGCTTGTTTCAAAGTTACTGCTGAAAGATGACATTTTATCCCACATACAGATACTTAAATGTAACATACACACAAATGTAGCGTATAAACATGTGTAACATACACATAGGGAATATCTGATGTCAATGTAGAAAAAATATCAAAACTCATAGGAAAAATGAACTCGGTAATTGAAATAGGAAAACTGCCTAAAAGTTGTGTAATAATTCTGACTTTTTTGGATAAAATCTTTTTCTACATGGGAAATATTTCATGTTAAAGTGGAAAAATATCAAATCTTGTAGGAAAAATAAATTTTGTAATAAAAGTGGAAAGAATTCCAATAAAATGTTCAATACTTCTAAACTTTTTAGGAAAATTCTCTCATCCGTTCAGGACAAATTTCATGTCAATTTGAAAAAATATTAAATCTCTTAGGAAAAATGAATTTCGTAATCGAAGTGGGGAGAATGCCAAAAAAATCTGTAATAATTCCGAGTGTTGTGGGAAAATCCCTAATACACGTAGCAGAAATTCCCTACATTTGAGGAGACCTGTGTAATTTCCTAACTATTACGATATATTTCCTAATGTTTCGGTAATTTGCCAAACTTTTTGGAAAATTTACGCATATTATAGCAAAATTGGGGACAAGCTTTTTGTCTGGATATAATAGGAAGTGAATAATTTTTTTTTATCTAAACCACATGGATTTTTTTCAGTAGTTTCTAGTTAAGATTTTTGAGAAAATAAAAAAAAGCTTGTATTCAACAACACTTTATACCAAAATTATGGTTTCAGTAAGCTCAGCATTGCGAATCTCGAAACATGACTTTCGTTCATTAATTTGTTTATAACTTTATAAACAATTCTTTAATTTATTCTTACCCGCTGGAAATTATTGCAAGATAGGTCTTGATCCTTATCCTTCTTGACCTTTTTTAATAAATTCTAATTCGTCATTTTTAATGTTTTTAAATCGTATTTTTCAATATTTTTAGCTTTGCATATAATTCGGGTTTTCGAAATTTCAGAAATTTTTAAATCTTTCTGGACAAATGATTTTTTGGATGAACGATAAAAAAATCTTCCTCGGCCCTGATTTGAACCAGGAATGTCCCCTCTTAAGTTAGTAATCGTGCTACTCCATAATATATGGTGGGAGTTAGCATCACACCTCAACAGAAGAGGGAGGGTGGGTTGGTTTCGCTGTCATACAGAAAGTAAGCCGATCCTATGACTAGCTTCGCAATTCCCCAAAGATGTGGGGATATCACCATCAGGTCTCTCGAACACAATTCCAGCAGCGGAACAACGTTGACTCCTTTTACCAGTATGCAAGCCCTTGGTTTGGCCGCCTTGGGGTCCCTGTAACGAAACCAGTATCTCTAACTAACCAAGGTTCTTGGATTAGTGAGATACCCGTATGCCTTACAGCCACACCACTCTGCAGAACCGCAGAGGCGCCTTTGCTGTGGTGCAAGTTAATTCGGGTAATGGTTAGACCGGGAGCAGCTATTCACGTCTGCCCCCAAGGTGGTGGAAGGGCCTCTTGCTGAGGACCGCAAGACCCCTCGTCTGAGAGCCTTTTTGCAAGGCTACCCCCCCCCCCCCCCCCTTGTATGGTTGCCTTTTGAGCCCTTCCTTTTTGTGAGGGCCTCTGTGCTGGTTTTCGGCGTTGTTGTTGCTGATGTTCCAGCCCCCGCAGCCGCTCTTCCAAGAGAGCTGGGGGCACAGCCATCGCCTGAGTTTGGCTAGCCGGAGAGACAGATCGAGTGGAAAGGGTTGTGTTAGACCCATTCTGTCACAACCCCTCTCCACCCTCCGCTACCTCTCTCCCTTCTTTTTTCTTTGAATTTCCATCAGTAATGGAATTCATAATTGTCCCGCGAGTAGCTAGGAAAGAACGGTCCGCTCTTGCAGAGCCCCGCATGCAAGGGTAAAAGTAAATTCTCAGGGAGGTCTCCGTTGTCCCTGTGAGGCCGTTAGGACACCTTCGTATCCCTAGGCTCGAAAGTGCCAGGAGCACGGTCACTCCACGCCCCTGGCTTAGAGGGGTGGCCACATTCAGTGAAACACTCAGTGGATATTTATTCGTAGGCCGCAACACCAACGGAGGGCTGTGTCTTAGTCGCAGTGCGGATCGTAGATAATTTCCGTCCCGGTTCCAAACTGGGGTGGTCCGGGAGGACCCTCGACCCATGGATCCAGCAGCACCCACGTGAGCTAAGCTGTTTCACCCTTCTCCCATACTGCAATCGTCCATGCCCACTCACTGGAGAGCCCGTTAATAGGGGTCCGACATTCACCCAGGAGAGCCCGTTTATAGGGATCCTCTCATTCATATCCATATTCATGCAGGCCGAGGGCCGTTTGACCCCCTTGTCCCGCACGCTTGAGCCTCCCCACCAACTACAAAGTGCCACAGCCCGTGGGAGAGGATGATTTTGTTGCTTTCAAATAATTTTTTTTAGTACAATCGATCGGCTGGACATTTTATACTCGCCGCTTGTTCTGATAATACTAATTTTTGTTTGTGGTTTATTAAACCAATAGAATGTATAAACGTTTTATAGGCTGTCTGGCAAGAAATAAATTCTTCGAGGCCCGACATAGTTCGACAATCGGAAAGTAATAAGGGCAATAAAGCCAGGTATCGACATGATGAAAATATAATTGAGTCAGAGCCGGCTGCTTTCCGACAGATAATAGTTCCATATCCTGATACAGAAGAATACGTAACGGATGATGGCTTAGTAATTCCCAGCATTACCCTGGACCTTCATCGTCAATTAATCGGCGCAGCAGACCGCCTTGGAATAAGTTGGGAACGAAGAGTAAGTTTATAGCAAGTTTTTTGTGTGTAAGAAGTGGCCGTGGCTGTATTTTTTTCTTCATTACCGTATATACCTTTTTTTAATTAAAAATGATAGTTGAGCTCAAATTATAAACACAGAAATATTAAGCGTATCGCTCAGCGCAATATTCTATAAAATTAAAGTTATAATCTTGACTGCTTTTTCAGAATTCAATATTGAAGCAGAATACTGCATTTTGACAACGCGAGATCCATTACCGTATGTATGTTGCGCACGCAATCGCTCTGGTTTCACGTAACCCATGTATCTGATGTATCTTACCCTTTCGTATAAGAATTCGCGAGAGTCGCTCAGTAGCGTATCGGCTTCGATTTTCTCCCGCTCTAATTAAATTTTATAAATATGATTAATGGAATTATGCTGAACCGTTTCAGTGCCCCCCTAAACGAAAGAATGTTTTGAAAACTTTGTTGAAACATTATTTCGTAAAAAAATTGAAAAGGGAGGGTGAATTGATATTATGTGTGTGTGAGGTGGATGAGTGATTGAATAAAGTATGAGCATCTTGTGGAGAAGTTTTATGATTCTAAGGGTATGTTCGTTGTATCATATTAGTAGAAGGTAGTTGGTTCGTCATTTCGAAGAGTAAATTTGAAATCTTTCTAGTTACGATGGATAGAGCTATGGTCGCTATCATTAACATTTAGGAATTACGAAAGAATCAGTTTCAGCAGAAAAGTGATGTTAATAGCATATATGTTTGGATGGAAAGTTTTGGAAATAGAATCTTTCAATTGCTTTATTATTGTGTCAGTGAGGGAGTGATGGACTTTCGGTGCCTTTTTAATGTTTAAATTTTTTTTTAAATAGTGTGGGTTGTCTATGCCCCTCTAAACGAAGGAATTCGACTTGAAATTCAATTCATTCGCTTATAATAGTTGAGAAAAAAAAATTTTAGAATGCTTTTCGTTCATATGTTTATAAGTTTCGTTTTTATTTGCCTGAGTGATTGTTTCTTCACAACTTTACATTTGTGGTAAATTTAGTTTTCTCAAAATAAAATAAAAGGTATAGTCTAAAATTTAATGGAAGAGTTTGTGTTCGACCCGCGCCTCCTTTTAAGTATTGCTTCTAAATTTCATTTTCGTTTATGTCGTAATTGTGCTTAAATCACATCCAAAGATAAACGGGAAAAAGTACCTCCTCATTTTTCTGTCTAATAAAAGTTTGTCTTCCTCGCTCGGTGTTTTCTTTCCGGCCTGCAAATTTTTTCTTGAGTTCTTATTTTTCTGTATGGTTCTTCTGGATTTTGATTGGTTTCTGCGTTCATTTGTCGCCTTGAGTTGGTCACTCATTTCCTTAACGTAATTTCTCATTTCCTGTAGGTCTCTTCTACCCACTTTCCATGTCGAATATCAGCTTGTTTTTTTATTTGCTCTATCCCTTCCCTTTTTAAGTGTTCTGTTTCCACGTTCATTATAAAAGGTAAATTCCCTCTGTGTTTCAATGTATACCCTGGTCTTTTTCCTAACGCGAATCTAGGTGTTTGCATGATTTGTTGTTTATTTCGGGTTTTAGCCCTTCGAATCTCAGTGTGTGCTTAATCAACACTCAATTTTTTTCTCGTTTCCGAATTTGAACACTGGTATTTTTGTTTGTGGATTACTTTAACGCGATTCTGTTTGTTTGAAAGTCAATTTCACACTGAGTACCTTTGCATTGATTCTGATTCAGCGTTGTTGTTTCCTAATATATGCATATTTTGTCGCTGGCGATTACAGTTTCTATTTCGTTTATCTTGTTTTCCTTTTCTATTCACCTATTTATTTTTCTTAATCCTTTTAATTAGTTTTCTTATTTTTTTATTTCATATTTTATTTATTATTTTTTTGTTTTGTTTTTATTTAGAAAAGGATAGAGTTCTTCTTTTATCTTCTTTTTTTTGTTTTTCTTTCTTATTATTTCTACTTTTTTCTGTTTGTTTATGTTTATTAATATTTTCTATGCATTTTGTTCTTCTTTTATTTTGTTTTATTTTTAAACTGTTGTATATATTTTTTATATTGTCTTTTTCTTATTGTTTCTATTTAACAATCTTACTTACTACCGATCTATTGTTTAATCTACTACTGATCTCTTTTTTTACCCTTCTCTTTGCTAGATATATGTATCTGTATGAATACTCGTCGAGTTCTTTCAATTTTGGAACTTCTTTTTAAATTATATTTAACTTATTCTACTCTATTTTCTCTTCTATGGCGTTTCTTTGCTTATTAATTTGAATTTTTTCTACATTTAACCTACTTTTCTTAATTTCTAGGATTATGGACTATTCGTTGACGTTTTCCTCTTTTTTTCTTAGGATGTATCACCCACCTTCAGTTTGGTGATTTTGTGAGTCCGATTAAATACCTCGCCTCTTTTTTTCCTTTTCAGAGTATATTTTCTTGCGTCATCTCCAATTTTCTTTCATACCCCATGTTTTTCGTAGATGGGGGTAATTTTAGCCAGTTTTCCCATTCCCTTTTTGGGTTAATACTGAGCTGGATTTCAATCGGTGTAAACTTTGTCGTTGCCTGGTATGTTTCATTCATGCAATCCTCAATTATTCGTATCCAGCTCCACCATGTATTATGTCGATCTTTTATAAGTGTTCTGAAAAATCTCGACAATTCTCGATGGATCCTCTCGACTATATTACTTTGTGGATGTCTTATCGACGAGAATACTGCTTTAATCCCTTCTTCCTTTAATTTGTCAAGCCATTGATCACGAGTAAATTCAGTCCCATGATTAGTCACTATTTTTTCAGGCTTTCCAAATTTTTTGACGTAATCGTTAAAAATTTTTGCTATGGCTGTCCTTGCTGTACTTCATCTTATTGGATATAGTTTGACAAATTCGCTAAAAACATCAACTGTGGATAAGATGTATTTGTAGCCGCCTCTTGATGCTGGCAACGGTCCATAAAAGTCAACTGAGAGAATTTCTCCAGGCTTTTTCGGGGAGTAATTCCTCATTTCCGCATAACAAGTTTGGTTGGTGACTTTATTTTTTTGGCGTGAGTCGCAGCTTGCTAATCTTCTCTTGATCGTCTTTGCAAATTGAGGATAATAAAAATACTCATTTAACATTCTGAAAACTCTTTGTGCCCTCACATGAGCGTAAAGTTCGTGGCATTCATCGATTCTCTTGTAGATAGTGCTTTGGGTTAAGCAAAGTTTCTTTTTACCCTTTGTTGTCAGGTATATTAATTTGTTATATATCTCAAATTTTTTTGTTTTTCTCTCTTGGATGTCCTTGAATCTTTATTGTAAGATGAGGTCTTCTTTTTGCTCCTTCACGAAATTGTTTAGTCGATTTCTTAATTTCGATGATGGTCTCTTGGCTAACGCGTATAGGAAGATTTTACCCTCTTTTGAATCGAACGGATATCCCGATTCGTGTGATGGCATCCTACTCAAAACATCCGCGACTATGTTGTTTTTCCCTTCACAGTATTCTATTTCGAACCAATAATTTTGGATCGCCATGGTCCATCTTGTGAGTCTTCCGCTGACCAATTTGCCGGTTTTGACGAAAGTGAGTGTTTTATGATCCGTGCGGATAATTAGTTTTGCCCCCAAAACGTAGGATCTGAATTTCTTAAGTGTCCATACAATGGCAAGCAATTCTGTTTGGGTTGTATAATAGGATAATTCAGATCCCTTGAGCGTTCGACTCGCAAAAGATATCGGTAGATATTGTTCTTCTTCATTAATTTGATATAGAACAGCCCCCAGTGCTACGTCACTGGCGTCAGATTGTAACTAAAATGGTTTGCTTAAATCAGGATATACAAGGATAACAAATTCACAGAAAAACCCTTTGACCTTTTTGAATGCATCTCCTTTTTCCAAATCCCAGATCCATTTGTTCCCCACTGTCAACAATTCAAGCAGAGGGACTATTTCTTGGGCCAAAAACTACTCACAAGATCCAATGTCGACATAATTTTGGTTCCCGAACATCTTTGGAAAAGAACCTCGGTTGGTTCTGCGCATTCGTAGTCGTTTGTCATTAATTCATTACGTTTACGCGCGTCTAGACATATATGGATTGATCCATCTTTTTTTGTCATTATTACTAATGGATTAATATACGTGCTGTTTGATCGCTGGATAATACCTTGTTCGAGTTGATGTTGATGTTGATGTTTCAATTCCACAGGTTTTGTCCTAGTAGCACCGACTATATTTGTTCCTACTATAGGTAACAATTCGCACTTTCTAAATCCTTCGACATTGTTTTCGTAAAATGTTTCGGAGATACATGTAACTTCGCTGCCTGTATCTATCAAGGCTTGCATTCTTATATTTTGATTAGTCACATGCATTACTGGACATTTATCAAGAGTCCTAGTTATTTCATTATCTTCATTTTCTAATAAATCGTCGCGCATGTCTAATTAAGGAATTTTTTTCAAATCATTTGGTCCCGGATCTGCCTCTATCGCGTCATTTTCTACCATATCGAGGCTCGAGCATTTCCCGAGTCATCGTGACTATTCAAAAAATCATCATTTTCGAAATTTTGTTCTTAACAACGAGTTTACTTATTTCCATAATTATTACGCGGTATTCCATTCGATCCATTAATTTTGTTTACATTATTTCTATCATTTCGCTGCTCGTTTTGCCCATTTCCGTGGGCTCACATTTCCCAGACTGTTATTTTCTTGCTAATAAATTCCATTTTGTACTGTACCACTTAATGGCTTCTGATTATTATTATTACAAGAATTATTCGTGTTTGCGTAATTAAGACCATTCGACCACTGACCCTGGTTATGCTGATAATTGCGGGGTCGATCTGCGAACGCATCATAATTTGAATCTCGATTATCCATAATTCGATGTTGACGATTTTCATATTCGTAATCTTGATGCTCGCGGCCCGTGTTGTAAGAACCACGGTTCCGTCCATTTCCAAACCTCCGGTTTCTATCGTCATATCGTCACCGATTATGATATTTCTGATTTCGATTATCGTAACGCTCTCGACCATCATATTCCCGGCTATGATTTGCATCTGACTGACCATTTCCGTTTATTGGTCCATAATTTTCAAATTTTGATTTTCGCTGATCGTACTCAAAATTGTTTCTATATTGATTCTCTCGCAGATAACCTTGATTTGGATATATATTGTTACCTCTGAAATTATTTCTATCGTTTTGACGAAAATTTTGATGTCCATTGTAATGGTTTTGATTGTATGCTGAATTTTGACGTGGTGAATAATGCTCGGAATATTTTACCGAGCCTGCTTGGTCCAATGTTTCAAAAAACTCAGTTAATTCCTCTTTCATATTTGTGTTTCTCATAATTGATTCCGTTTGGATTTCTTTAGTAAAATGTCTCGATAAACATTTTACTATTTCGCTTTCAGAGGGTGGTGTAATTAGATCTTTCGCGTTATTTCTCATTCTGGTCGCATATTTTGACCTTGAGAGCTTCCCAGGCAAATAATGACCGTATTGCAAATCTTTTCCTATCTCGAATCTTATATAATCATTCCGAAATTTCTTAATGAATTTTTTTCGGAAATATTGCGGATCATGAGTTGTGTCTTCCCGGGTCATAGTCCACCATACTCCGGCCCTACCTCCCAAACAGGATTGAATTACAAACTGAAAATCATTTTTTCTAACATCGGTCGCTACTGTATATAACTCGAAGTCCTTCAAAAACCTCATGAGACGCTCACCTTCCCTACTTGAAAATTTCGGAACTGGGTAGTTTTTTAACCAAGGCGTTTTAGTATTGCCTGGTCCTGTGTTACTATCTACGCGTCTTTCTTGAGTACATTGTCGTTCCTCAATATCCTGTAATCGCTTCCTATTTTGCATATTAGTGACGAGTAGTTCGGCTTGATTTTCATGAATTTCTTCTGTTGCTTTTGTTAATGAGTTTACTTTTTTCTCAACGTCTATTATGCTTTCTTCCAAATATTTACCCTGAGCCTCGCACCTTTCGTTCAAGCTACTAATCTTTCTATCAATTTTTTTAGTTAAATTCCTTGCAAAAAAATCTATTCGGTCGTGAACCACCGAGAGTTCTTGGCTATTTTTTCTGGCTTTCCTTAACATAGTCACATACTCTATTTTGATTAGTAAATGTTTCGTTAACCCTCGCTTGCAGGTTATTCATACTGTCCATGAGAATGCTAAATTTTTCTCCCTCGAAGTAAGGTTCATTATTTTGTGGATTGTTTTCCGCAGTTATTTTGTCTGAGACATTTACATTTGAGTTGTTAACATCTATTGGGAGATCAGTTGTTTCGTTGTTAATGTTGACCTTCGATCCACCAGGACTTTCTGTATCATTTTGGTTTGAACCCAGATCGCTCTTTATTCGTGATCTTTCACCATCGGACCCATCGGTAAAATCATCGATCACCGTTTTTTCCCTATTTTCCAAAACCGATTTGGACAGTTTAATTTCTTTTTTCTTTTGAGGATTGGTTTTGATGGATTCTTTATCAGCCATCTTTGCTAAAGATTTTTATTTATAAAAAAAAAGAATAAAAATTAAAAACTCTCAGTTTCTTTATCTTTAGAGGTCAATATGAATTCCTTCAAAGCTAGGTTTAAATTAAATAATTAATTTGTATTAAGAGCTTTTATTTGCATTTAATTTGAGGTATAAATTTACGATTTATCTTGTCTTGCTTTTGCGATAGAATTTAATTTCAGTGTTGACGGATTATTATCCTTATTCAGAAAGTTAATAGATTCTATTTGTGTCTTAATGATATCGGTTAGCTTTGCTAATTTATTGTTCCCTTAAGGAAAGTTAATAGGTTTCATTCATATCGCGATAATATCAATAAAATTTACTCTCGTTCGATAATGATTTTATGACCCCTCAGCAGTCGAGTACAATGGTCTTGTAATACACACGACTCGAGAGATCAAGCGATGCCTGATGACGCGACGCAGCTGTTTTCTAATTCTTATATTCACGTATATGCTTCAGTATCTTGGAATTTATCAATTATCATTTTATATTCAAATTACGCACTTTAAATTTCACGGCCCGGATCTCGCATCCCCAATTAAAATTTTTCTCTCTTTCCTCTGTTTGTGGAACGACTAGGATTTCTCTTAATATTTGATTTTACTAAGTGAAACGAAATTTCGTGCAAAACTTAGTGCCATGTTTGCCACAATACGAAATGTCGTTTCATTTAACTTCAAATTTCCCAAATTTTCTTTTCGGTCTTATTCTATTGCCTATTAATTTATTATTTCTTCTTACTTTATCTGCCTTTTGACGTTCTGTGTGCTCAAATATAAAAATCCAGGGTCCATTCTGGGAATTTGATTAATTCCTAGGATACATGAATTTTTGTTTATTCCAAACTTGTCAGTTATTTGACTCGTGATAAAATTGCGTTTCTCGCAGCCGAAATCCCATTGGATTAGTTCCCATATGGTGATGAGTTAAAAATCCAATTGGGCTTTCTTGTTTTTCTTCAAACACATCACGAATAAAATAAATCTAACTAGATCCTACTCTCGATCGTGTCCCTTTGGTTAGAACCAATTCAGGGCATCAACGTTCGGATCCTTAAGCTCCTATGTGGTGATGGGTTGAAGAAGGATCTCTTAACGCTGCCCAGAATTAATTAAACGCGACGTGTCACGAATAAGGGAAGAACGTGAAAAGAGAACATACCTGTTATTTTAGTAAAACCAAATAAATTGTTTGGCCCTTCTTGTTAGGGTCATGTTAACTTAATTCCTTGTGTTCTCAGTCGTTCCTGAAAGCATGAATGGTTCCTATACCTATGATCGCCCGGTGGGAGAGTCGGTAAACGAAATTCTTGGGACAGCAAAATCCCTAGTATCAGATCTATTTTTAAGTATTTATGGTTTATTTAATGATTTATATCATTTCGAATCATTTGATCTCTTTTGGATCATTTAAGGTATTATGAGCTTCAATCCATACAAATAAATATCCATACGACGTACCATACAAGCCCATTGATGACGCCTTAACTTCACGAGGTGAACTGAATGCGTGTGAAAGTGTCACCTATCGGACCTGTCTGTTTTTTCATATTTTCTGAGCTCTACTTCATAAAAGAAATGGCGAAAAATTCCGAAATTTTCACAGAATCTCCGTATTGTGCTCTCCTATAGTTCCTCAGTTAAAAAAAAAATCGTAAGAACTGTTTAGCCGTCAAGGTAAACTGTGTGGCATTTTCGATACCCCAAGATAGGGCTTACGTGCATGAGGTGCTAAATTCAATTTTAATTCTCTGAACTTTGGAATAGTCCGTGTTTACTTTATTCCTATCCTTTTCTTGAAACATCGGCCTCCATGTGACCTCATACCCTAATACCACTGTTCTACTGCGAGATCCAACATTATATATGCAGGTCCAGGCACGTCGCTTGAAAAGAGAGATGTTACGCTCAATTCGTAAGCAGTAAAACACGCAAATTATTTATGTATAGTTATTATACTGATTTAAGCCCTGTTTTATCGAGTTCGAGAATCTGTAGAGCACTGGCATACTTGAAAAGTTATTTACTTTATTAAAAAATGTTGCTTTGACTGAAAAGAACAATCCGCATTTATATGTTACATCTGTAATCCTTACGGTCATTTGAAAAAAATTCATCCAAATCCGTTGAAAATTGAACTGTCAAGCGTTTTTTGTCTGAAAAAAGTGCTTTTTGTCACACGCGCCGTCGCAGAAAACTGCGAATGGCATCACGCCGGTCGCCCCACAGTGGTTTTGGAATTTACCTTGCACAAATAACTCACAAATAATCTATTTGATGACTAATTACATCGTACCCTGTGGGTCCCTGCAGTGTTTCTTTATATATATATATATATATATCCGTCATCGTTTCTCCATCTAAATTATTTGCAGCACCCCGAACTCTAGGGTGGTCGGCACTGCTTGTCGACCCATTGTCGGGTGCTCTGCGCGTTCAATCATTTTGAACCGCATTCACAACTGGGTTTGGTTCTTTCATAGTTGTTCCCACGAGAAGCTAGGGAAAGGGTTCGTCCACCCTTGCAGAGCCCCGCATGCAGGGGTAAGCCTGATTCTCCAGGAGTTCGCCCGGTATCCCAGAGACACCGTTTAAGACACATCACCCGTGCCATTCAGCTTTCGGTACGGATTTTCACGCCTTACCTTGGGGGTTTCATAGCGGGACTATCCCTGACAATTGTCCGCTACTGCTTCTTAACTTCTGTAACCGTATTCCGCAGAAACCGTCGGTACAGGGACCCTCTATCCGCAACCTGAGGATGCGTCGTGTGGTTTTGTCATATATCAATTATATCAGTCCTCGTATATTAACGACTTTTCATCATACGTCAACAATTGATATTCTTATAAACAATTTTATCAACAATTATTGAATTTTGGTTTTCATTTCTAGGCTACACTTCTCCTTCCCTTTGAACCAAATTGAGACTGTTTCAGAAATGAATATCAATTTTGAAATATAGTTAAAAGTGAACAAATGTAATTGTTTATGACAAATATATTTAAAAATGTCCTAATTGCATGGTTCTTCGTAAAAAAAGTTATTTTAACAATAAGCCTTGGGAGAAAGCTTATTTTGATATTCCATCAAGATATTTTTCTGATAATTAAATTACTGATTGTTATAAATACTCGTAAATTATCAGACAAATGTGGTACTATGACAGTTTTCTAGATAAATAAGAGATTTTTTCTGTCTGAATGTTTGGAATATGTAGATATTCATGGTATAGCAAATCAGTTAAGGAACTGGTTTGGACTGGGAAGTTTTTTGCTTCTAACATTTTCTTACACAACTTGTTTAATTTACGTGTGAATTTTGTATGCCTTAAATATTTGAACTGTTCTGCCATTTCTAGTCTTGCCTTTCGTTCATCATGGAGTGTTTAAGTATCTACCTTGTAAATGCTGAGTCTCTGTTAGCACACTATCACGAATTCCATCTCTTCTTCAACGCTCGCGATTACCACATTATTGCGGTTTCTGAGATGTGGTCAACACCTAATCATCCCTCCAGTCTGGTCGCCCTTGAAAATTATGTGCTCTTTCGTATGAACAGAAATGAGCGCAGTGGGCTTATACGTGCATGACAGTCTTAGGGGAGTCGTGGGCCAATTATCCTACTGCCGAATTTATGTTCATTGAAATCTCCGGTGCTAATTATACAGATAGTGTGCTAATGGGAGTCATTCATCAGGCCCCAAATGCCTCTTACGGAACCGAACTAGAATCTGAAATCTTTACTTCAGTACCTAACTTTAGTGATATTATTATTACAGGGAACCTTACCATTAACTTAAATGCTACTATAACCTCACTAAATACTTGACATCTATTGTGCAAGCTCCAGGCTTATCCTTCGCCCCACATAACACCACCCATCACACCGACCGATCAAGTTCTCACATTGACCTTATGATAGTTGGCGATCTGGAAAAAATAGATTCCTACGCCCAGCACTCCATTGCACTTCTCCACAATCACGATCTTGTTAATATTGATTACGAATACACTTGTGATCAGCCATTGAATTAGACGCAAACTCCAACATAAAATCTTCCTAAGATGGATGAGGTAACACATCACATCACACATCACTTACTAATTAATCTCTTCTGTTCCAGTTAAATTTCAGCGTTCGATAGGTTTGCACCATTACGTATTCCTCATAAGTACAAAAGATCTGCTCCTTGGATTACAATTAAAATCGAAAACCTCATGAAGAAACGGGATAATAAGCGCAAACAACAGAAATAAAAGTGGAAATATTTGGCATTTGTTGTCACGATTATTCTTTATCCCGCCTAAGCACGAATTGACTGTTAATAATTCCCCCCCCCCCCCAATGAACAACTAAAAGTCTTTTGATCTCTATTGCCCAGTAATCACTTATTACCATCTACTGTTATTTCCCTAAGCTCAACTTTCAACGATACCGATTTCTTTTTCTCAGGCATAACACCTAACTTTATTGAGTCAAATGCCCTTGGATCTGATGGGATTTCCATCAAAATGATTCAACTTGCTCTTCCTGTAATTTTCCCAATACTACTTCATATTCATAACTCTTCCCTACAAGTAGGGATTTTTCCGGATATTTGAAAAAAAGCGATTATTCGCCCCATTCGAGAGATTGTCAGTCCCGTCTCCCCGAACGATTTTCGACTGATGTCAATTTTATGTGCTGCAACAAATCCATTAGAAAAGAAGTCCACATGCAGCTTACAAAGTATCTTGATACGAATAAGTTGATCGATCCTCTACAATCGAGCTTTCGGATGAAACACAGCATAGTTACGGCTTCCCTAAAGGTGACCACATACTTCAAAATCGCGATAGATAGGAGGGAGTTCACGATAGTGGTTTTATTTGACTTTCCCAGAGCGTTTGATTCAGTAAATCACGAACTTCTTTTACAAGAACTCAGGGCGTTTAAGTTATCTTCAGCAATTGCGTGGTTTGATTCATACTTAACTAATCGATCTCTTCAAGTAATCAAAAGCAAAGGCGGACGGTCTGAATGGGCGAGGGTCGAGAATGGAGTCCCACAGGGCTCTACTCTTACACCCCTCATCCTTAATTTATACACATCGGACTTGGGTGCAGAACTAAAGCACAGCAAATACCGTAAGAACGTGGACGATTATACACTGTATCTTTCGGGCCCAATCATCTCCCTCAATAGTATGCTTGAATTGGTCCAAGAGGACATCGCCTTAATGGATAGATAATGGGCTCCGAATAATTGGTTGACAGTGAATTCGACTAAGACTAAAGCAATAATTATTGAGCTGACTCCCTTTCCGTCTTTAGAGACACTAAGGACCTTCCCCCCACTCCAGATCGATGGCCTTGGCATTGAATTTGTTGAAGTTTCCAGGGATTTGGGTCATATGCTTAATTGCACTCTCTCCTGAAGGGAGCAAATAGTTGACATCTTGAGAAATATTTTCAGGGTGTTACAACATCTTGTAAGAAACAAGGAATCCTTGCCTATGGTCACAAAGATTCTACTGGCGAAGAACTTAATTCTCTAATGATTTCAATAGTAAGCACCACAATCAAGAATTTGTTTATGATAATTAAGTTGAATAATTATGGAATTATTTATGTTCTTTAAGTGGAGGTGCAATAATATTGAACTATAGTGAGTTTATTTCGACATTTTTGGAGCCAAAAAATCATATTGTTTAAAATGCTAATTTTGTCACTTTATTTGTTTAAGTATCATTGCAAACAAAGAGAAATTGAAAATTGTAATCCGGCCGTTCTTTCAATAATTCAGTGCTGAGCGTTTCTAGAAAAAAAACATCAAAATCCGCCAAAAAATAGAACCTGTAGAGAATTATGAATAGTAAATTCCTTATTTTAACCACTGTGCCGCGTGCCAATAACATGCCGAGGCACTTGCGAGATGGATGTAGAGAAGTGTCATTCTTATGTCGCCCTGTGTCCTCAAGACACACGAGAGAGAGAAGGTTAGAGGCCATGTTTGGAGATGGTCCGGCATGGTCCGTCTTCGCGGTTACCTCGTTTTACTTATTGTACTTCCTTTTTACCTTTCTTTTCATCTTTTTACACTTCCTATCCCACCACGGTTTCACCTATCCTTTCTTCTTCTTTCTAAATACTTTCTTTTGGACACACCCTTTCACTTTCTCTTTCAGATCCCCCCATATCTCTTCCACTGACTCCCCTTCGAATCTTACTTTTCTTAACTGATCCTGGTATTCCTCTATAGCCTCCGTAGTCCATATCTCCCACTCCCCCATCGACACATCTTCCTCTCCTCTCCTTTCACCGCCCTCCCCTCTTATCCACAACCTTAATGGCTGATGGTCTGATTCTATCCTCCCTTCTACTACCAATCTCTCCGTCTCCTCCGTAAAGACCCCCTTCCCCGCCCATTCTCGCATTAAAGTCCCCCCTCCCCTCCAGTACCACTATACCTTCCTCTCTTTTTCCTATCACGTCTTCCACCCTCTCTTTAATCCTTTCCAACCCATCCCTATTGTACACGGTTACAAACTTGCACGACACCCCTCCTATGTTTACAGTCCTCATTTGCTCCCCTTGTCCTTCTCCCCCGTCACGAATTCCTTCCTCCAATCCCTCCCTAACCCCCTTTATATTTCCCCCACTAGCCCTACCTTCTCCAGTCTGACCGCCTCCTGAATCCTTCACCTAAACTACTTTGGCAGCCTTGGTTCTATTCTCTTCCACTTCTTGCTCTCTACCCACGTCTCTACCAGTTCTACAACATCGAATCCCTGTACAAGTCTACAAAAATCCTCATCTTTCTTTTTTACCCCTGCTACATTCCAATACAGCACCTTCAGTACTGCTCCACTCTGCTTTTCCCTCACCCCCCTACTTCCTCCGAAACAAGTCCCCCTGCACTTTCTTCAAATTCTCTTTTTCCTCATCCCACATCCACGTTTTCCCCTCTACTCTTATTTTCTTGTACCCTACCTTCGTCTCTCTCCCTTCACTCCTCTCCCTTCTGGCCCTGTCATTTAGCATTCTCTGAATCTCCCTTCCTTTCCGCGTCAAATTGTGATCGATGTAAACCCCCTTATCCTTTATCCTGTCTTTACTTCGCATTACCCCCAACTTGTCTCCCCAGCTCTCCATTTCCACAACCACCTACCTCCTCCAGTCTTTTTTCCGTCCTTTCCTTCCATGCCCTAATCTCCTCTTCCATCTGTGTCACTTTCTCTTTTTTTTCTTTCCTTACCGACACTACCTCTCTCTCTCTAATCCTTCTACTTTCTCCCTTAAATCTTTCATCTCTTTTT
>JAUMHM010000083.1:55102606-55116658 GCA_032362435.1 Melikaiella ostensackeni
CAATTCAAAGTGTGCCTTCGACATATTGCACTGTAACCATCTCATGTCTAATATATAATTTTATGTATCCAAGGTACTATTATCTATCTAAATACCATAGGTTCTATCACATTTTTCACACGCAATAGCTGTTTTCATGCATGTAATGCAAAACATTTATTATTGGTTCCTCCCAGGCAATTCAAAATTTAGGTTACTACAATGGATGTTACGACAATGGGAAACAATACACAAGGTGTTCCTAAAGTTTTAAGATAGAAAGGATTCCAAAGATCTTGGGCAAATTGTTTAATCCCGCCCTAGTTTACATTTTAAACTTTCAATCCTTCACTTTCATTCAGAAATATGAAAGTTATTACCAGTTACGACAGTCGATACTAATAATTAAAATACGCAAGATTCTCCTCGACTTTCTCTCACTTTGTAACAAAATTTCTTAATTTTTTTCCTAAAACCTAGAGGAATGAGTAGTGAGATGTTTATTCTTTAATTTGACGCCAAAATCGGATCCGAAAAGCTATTACTAATAGTTCAATGATAGCCGCTCATGTATTGGCATAACCAAAAAAATATTTTCGTGGACACTCATGTTGGAGAATTACCCACATATATGATAATTATTATTCAGATATTTTACCAGTTAAAAAATTTGCAAAATGAAATTGAAGTCGGTTGAAGGTCACTGAATTAAAAAGAAGTGTAATTTCTTAGCAATCAAGAATTTTATTTTATAATAGTGATAGCTTCATTCTACAGATTTAGTGTTAAAAGTATAGCTTGGACCCTAAATTGTATGTCTGTAGCTGTTGTACTTCTTCACTAATGAATTCAGTATTTTTATCATTCAAAGATGATATGAATTTTTCTCCGTATTACCACTGTCAAGTATGTGGATGTTAAGTGCGTGGATATTAATTGTGTGGATGATGTTAAAACACTAAGTCTGATGAACGTGAATTATAAAAATTAATGTAATCCTTGATCCACCTATGGTATGAGTTGTTATCATTCACGCGTATGAAAACATCCGGACCCCATGGACCTGAGATACTTCCAGCAAAAATAAGAACACCAACTAATTTCTCATCCACAACTAAAGCAGAACCACCATCTTCAGGGGTACATCCTCTTTCTCCAGAAGCTTCAAGAGTGCAGATATCGTCATTTGTAATCACATTATTATGATGTAGGTAGTAATTAATACACGTTTGCAGGCTGATTATCGATACATTCGTTAATTGTCGAAAATAGGGAGCATCCATTCCGTCTCTGAAACAGGGAGAGGCAAAGTTTCATTTTATGGAATATATTTTGTTTTTAATATATCATTGACAACTTACATGCGCCTCAATCCTCGTGGTGCTAAACCACTAATAGTGGCCAGTGTAAATGGCTGTACGGGTCCCTCAAAAAGTTGTATAGTACGATGCAGTGATGGACTGTTAACAGTGATAGCTGGACTAATAAAAGCCACTGCAAGACGATTTTCGAAGAATATTCTTCTTACTCGGTGAGTTTCAACAGTAGTTTTAAGCAATTCACCAGATTCAACTGTGTATACCGCATGCCGTTCCTCAACACATATTTTAATAGTCAAGATATGTATAGGCGTGATCAAAATACCTGCACAAATTCTTGTTCTATTTTGTATGATTTTCACAATGTACGGAACATCTGTAATACTCAATTCTCTGTGTTCTGACGAGTGATAAACTAAACGCTTCTTGCGGAAGTGAAGATTTGATGAGTTCTCTGCAAGTATGATGAATAAATCATTTAGTAGTGTTTTCTGAATATTTTTGCTATAAGTTTTATCCCGAATATATATTTATTGGGATGGAGCGAAAAAAAAGTAATTGTGTACTACGAAATTCTAATAGTGTGAAAAAGCTCCATTTTTAGAAGACTTAAACGCTACTAAATTATTTTTGAAAGTTTTTGATATCTCCGGTCTCCCATTTTTAATTCAAGTTTTAAATTCTGGGACTTAAACAAAATTTGGTATGCGTGAAAAAATTACGGTGGAGATTTTTGTGTATTTTTTTTGCTTTGAATAAGAATATTGAATTTGTAATCTGCAAAAAATTGTTGCTCAACTTATCTTTCTTTGAATTTGTCTCACCTGCCAAAACAAAATGTCAGGAAAATGGCATGAAAAAGTTTCAGAGCTACTTCATTCATTTAAGGCATTATTTGGATGATTTCGTGTCTCGCAGAATCTCTCGGTAACGAAATATGTTTTTTAGAGATATTTAGGAAACACATATTTTTCTAATTCGAGAAAAAAAAATTTCCATGAAGCTACGGGTATTTTAATTTTGATGTCTATCTAAAAAAAAACACACATTTCTCTCTGGAATTCTATAGTTTTTGATCTGATTCAAATATTCCAATATTTTCGTCTATTTGTTTGAAAATATAAAAAGTCGATTTTCACGGGAAACTCACTCTTCTTTTTATTTTTTATGGTTTTCTATAAGAAATACATTCTATGAGCTTTATTTCATTCTATCCTTTTCATTATATATTTTTTATCTTATTTTTTTTTTAATTTTATATATTGTTTTATTTTACCCTATAAGTTTGATGTGAGCTTAATTATTTTGGTGGCTACGAGCAGTTTTTTTTTAAATTGTATTTTTATTATTGTCTTAAGAACAACGACAGATTCCACGAAATGCTATGAAAAAATTGGTTCATTTTAAAAAGTTCTACAAAAAGAGCCTCGCGCTCTTTTGTGGTACCTTGCATTATTTACGAAAAAGTTCGATAATTATATTTTCAGTATAAAAAAATTCTCTCGGCCAAAAAAATTGCTCGGCCTCCATAAAACTCAAAGAATGTCTTCCTCACAGGAGGCTAAAGTTATCAAACAATTTTCGATAAATATAAGTGTGTTTTTTGGTAAAAATTGACTTTTTATTTTTTCAATCAAATCGTCGTCACAATATAGTGGACGTGAAGTGAACGACAAGCAAGTGAAAATGTAGCACAAGTTCCTTTATATAGTGATTTTTCACACAATCTATTAGTGTAGTTATTCTTAGCATATGGCTAATATTGATCAATTTGCCTATGAAACAAGATGTTCAATAGAAAATGTTGCAACCAACTTTTACGCCAAAAATCATAGTTGGTGGTCGTGCTAGAATTTCATTAGTACCATTTTTGATATCCCTATTGATATAACAATGGGTTGGAACGGACGCAGGCACAAATCAATTGTTTATTATTTTGGGATTAATAATTGGGACAAGAAGTTGATAATGTAACACATGTTCCTCTAGTAATTTTTTACGCAGAATTCACTCGTGTAGTTGTTATTAGCGTAAAGTTAATATGTATTAATTTTTCATGAGAAATTATAAAATAAGGACCCTGCATAGAGGCTCAAAGTGGCTAGAACTCTAAATCAGTTTCATATAGGTCCGAAAACACTTATGCAAAGTTTCATGCTTTCATCAGAACATGCGAGGTCCCGCCGCTTAAAACGTCCTGACTAATCTTATTGCTACAATAAAGTATTAAGTTTACAAAATCGCGTTTTTTTATTGAACTCAATAATTTCGAATTGATATATTTTCAGATTTTAAACAAAGCAATTATGAGCTTCTTATCATCAAATTAGTAATAGTAAAAAATACTGAAATTTTTACAGAACCTCTGTGTTGTGTCATTCTACCGTTTCTCAGTTACAAAAAATCTCAAGAAAAGATGAACCGCTAAGGTAAAATTGTAGATGCCTTATCGCGACCAACGTGATAATTCTAATTTCAGTTATTTATTTAAATTTCGAAATAGTCAGCCTCATTCTGATTGCTCAAACTCAGATAAAATTTTAGTGAATCTATATGTCCAATTTGAAAAAGCTCCTAAGAAAATGATTTCATCCTCATTCGATACTTTAATGCGGCTTCAAACCTTCTAATAGCGTATGCAATGAAAGCTACGGAGTTTTCATTTTTCATGTTCAGCGTGCTGTAATTGTGGTTGGCGAAAAAAATAGCATCAACTTTGGGGCAGGTTTCTGCTTCAACAAACCTACAAACTTTACGAGGATAGTTTTTTCAAATAAAATTTTTTCCCTTCTAGTCCTTCTTTTTTGCGAGGCTTCGGGGTTAATGTCATTTCAGGTTCCACGCAATCGACAAATTTTTTATAGAAAAAGGGTATGTCTAACTATAACTATTTTCAGCAGGTCTCAGGAAAAAAATATTAAACACAAAAAAGATATGCATTCAAAACGATTATTTATAGCAACTTGACCGAATTCATTAAATAATGAGTTTTCGAAAAGATGAGTTCATAAAAGAATAATTATATTTATTAGTAATTGATTTATTTTGAGAAAATTGATGAATCCAAGGTGTGGAGAAATTCTTCACAAGAAAACAAGCGATAATTGAACAAAATCGTATCGTTTCAAACAGTTTGTCAGTAGAGATAAAAACAAAATTTGAGGCACATTGCACATTCTTATTCAGCTAGACTTTTTTTAGAATCATTTATTTTATCATGAATTTCGTGATTTTATCATTTTCAATGATTTTTAGTACTGTTGAAAAATTCCAAAATTAAAATTTTGATCAAAGGAAGAGGTACCAGGTACTGAACGAATCAAAAACGTTTTAGTCTCCTACAAAGTCAACATTTCTGCAATATTACAATATCGCAGTACAAGATTAATTTTCTGTGCTACACTCTAATGTTTATTGAGAATGTAACTTCACTTACCATGATTATCTTCCAAGAAAGTCCCAATAGTTCCTTGGGACAAAATGCCTGATAGAATTAAAAGATTCAAATATATTTTCGCCGACATTTCGTACAAGAAACTAGACACTTCTAAAGATAAAGTTTTACTTTTTCAAATTGTGACACCAAAAATGAGAGTAATTTAAAGACCATAAGCGTTTGAGTCTTCTATATTTATCTTCATTTGCAGCATAAAGTGTCAGTCATAAATGATCACGCGCGGCTAACATATAACTCAAAGAACTCATATGCACGATCAATAATAAATATAACGCTACAAAAGCATAAGAATAATAGCAAGTTTTATGTTACGTGGTGGTTGTGAGTGTGTAGGGGGGGGGCTAGGGACACGCCAATTCCCCCTTCATTTGACAAATAAAATTTTAGGTTGTTTGTACTTGAGAATTCCAAATTCGACAGTATTCGTTATCAAGAAAAAAATTGCGCCACATTAATAAACGAGTTATCAGTGACACAAATGGGGGAGGGGGGAGGTGGGCTGGCGTGATTCTTCTAAGATAATAACATTTTTGTTAATTCAACATAGCCATTCATAATTATTTTAAATGCGAAGTGATGACGCAAAAAAATCGTTTGATCCTAGAACTTTCTTTCTGTCTCGGAGAGACTAAATGAAAAGGTGCTAACTCGTGGAGACAAAATAAAAAGGTGCTAACTCGCGTGGCGAAATCTCGAAGTTTCAACATTCCATATAAATTGGATTGGGAACATCAGCGCCCTCAACTCTGTAGCACCTTTTCATTTGGTCTCTCCGAGATGGAACCTTCTCATTTGGACACGTCGAAATGTGCTTATATGCGCCACAACAATGCACCATATGATTTTCATTCGCAATATCAAAGTCATTAATGGCCTTTTTTGACACGACTTCAAATACACTCATGTGAGCCACCTTTTTTTGGAAGTATTTGATATCCTAACTATTCAATTTTCTCAATAATTAAATTAAGGTCCTTTTAATCTTAATATTGGAAATTAAAGTCATTTAGTGTTATTAGGGTGTGGTGGATCGATACACAGCTCCACTAACAAAATTGAAATTTTGTTTGCAGGGACCTGACCCACCGTACTATATGTAATCGAGCATGCTGAAACCGAATCCGGAGTCCAAATTACCTCATAACGTCAGGTTTTTTTTTCTAACATCAAAAAATAGGCTAAAAGTCATAAAATTCAATAAAAACCCAAACAAAACCCCATAATTATATATCCCATTAACACCACAACGCCATAACTCTAAAACTCCATAACCCTAAACCCTATAACCCTAAACCTTAAAACCCCAAAACCCCGTAAAAAAAAGATTTATGCGCGTTCAAGCAGTGAAAATCAATATGTTTGAAACAGCTATGCCCTTCAACCTCTTAAACACGTAACCTTAAAACCCCATTATCAAATAATCGAATAATCGTATGGCCACCTAAGGTCCATGTATTTTTGCCATAAAACCTACATTCTGCCGAACCCAGGAACAACGACGTGGACGTAGCAGGCTTCTGTTCCCTTTAGGGTGCCTTATTTACGTGAGGTCCCCTTGCCTCTCACGTTGTGTGGTCCCCTCGTCTCTCACGAGTAACAAAAGTTGAATAAATGGGTGAAAATAAGAATTAAAATAGAGGTAAGTGATATCAAATTTCATCCATCGTTTCTTGATCGTTCATGATAACGCACTTGTTTTTCTGAAATCAATGAGTTTGTCGGGAAAAAATTGAAATGTGAGTCTAAAAAATGTAACTTAATGCTCATATTACAACCTAAAATCTGAAAGTTTTCAATCATGTCCCTCACCAATTTCTCATGATCCTGACTTTCTTGTTTCCCAGGAAGTTTCAACACACCTTGCGGAAACTAGTCCAAGCAGCACGCTCATCATCCGTCATATGTGAAATGAAATTCTCATCATCAAATAACGTCCGAATCTGCGGACAATTGAATATACCAGCTTCCAACTTGGAATCACTCAGTTTAGGCATTTTTTTTTGTAATATACTGAAAACAATCTCCTGTTTTATTTAAAGCTCTCACGCACTGTTTCATTAATCCAAGTTTGAGATGTAGTGGAGAAAATAAAATTTTTCTTTCTTCTACAAGTGGTTCTTTTATAACGTTTGCCGATCCGGGCTTTAGTGACTTTCGTTGGGACCAGTCTTTTTTTTTGTAATGATTTCGTCGATCTCTTCTGTCAAAAAGGCACAGGAAACATGGGTTCTTAATGTTTCCGCTTTGCATGCCTAGAACAATGCCAATGATCTTGAGATGTCCGCAGATCCTCCATTGATGCTCCTAATATATTTTTTTTTCAAGAACGATTTTGATGTTATCGTAAGACTCTTTGAGAAATGTGAAATGCGCTATTGGTACGGGAGCCAGTACACTTGTGTTATGGAGCAATATCACCTTAAGACTACAAATAGAACAGTCCATAAAAAGCCGCCATTCTTCAGGTTTATTGATACCAGCTTTCAAACTATTCAATAGTCCGGCGATATTACTGCAGTATACGCAGCGATTCATCATGGGTGAAAAATGGTCGGAACTCTTGCTCTCTATTTCTGTACACTATAATTTTTGTTCCTCTTTTTCAAGAGATTCTTCCCTTTCAACCTTGAAGCTAGAAGTTCGTGAGCTTCTTCCGATGAATCTAACTCTCTTTCTAAGTCACTCAATTCAGCTTATGAAAATTTTTGAGGCATTTCATTTCTCTCCTCATCTCATCTCTTTTCATCCTGCTCCTTGCGGCTTGTACTTGATTCTTCTCATTCCATCTCACTGTCCATTTGCTCTACGTGTATTTCTTCTTCTGCAGTAATCTCCATAGCTACATCTAATTTACCTTCTGCACGAATCAAGACAGCTGGAACCATTGAATGTGTATACATGTATTTAATTTTGGATTTATTTTTCATATTAAACCCACGCGTAATGGTCAAGCAAGAAAAAGCGATCATCTTCCGAGTCCGGCATGCGCCATACGACAGGTGAGGTGTATTTTAAATCAGACAAATCCTTTCTTCTATAACATGAGGTTATCATATTATAGCAGCTCGCACACATGATATGTGGAACCCAGTTTTTATTCTGATTCGATACATCATTTGCAAAATAGTAACTGTGTGCAGTACAAGCAATATCAGTGATGTTTTTCCGAATGTTTGATGGTGCATACATACCACAAACGTAACAGAATTGATCCTGTTTATTTTGATCGTCATGTTCATGTTGTCTATGGGCTGTGTTACGTCTTAAAGCTGCAAACACTGTAGAGGCCAAGATACCCACCTTACGGAGTAAATTTTGTTGCAGGTAACTCTGTATTTTCATTTACTCGCATTGGTAAAACACAAATATTACCGTCAGTAGGAAGTGAACTTTCTTCTCTTCTCATGAAAATCGTCACGATCGTCTGGAAAATTGGAAGCCACTAGCTTTGATCGCTGAAGTAAAGTTAGCTTACCATTAGTGAAACAGCCGAATCGGGTAAGTGCGACCTCATAAAGACGGTCATGACGACTTGTAAGAGCTTCCAAATGTTACTTACACGCATGGGTAAAAGCGAAAAAATACCGTGGTGTCAGGGTAATGATTGCCCACATGGGGTAAATTTTGTTACATGTAATCTTTACTCCAAAATCAGGGTAAAGATTACTCTTAGTTTTTTATGTGTATCCAGGGTCTCTGCCGGATCACGAAATAACTCCGTTGCCCATCGTCGACCACGTGGAGGTTCCCTGAATTGCAAACACACGAAGAAAAATGTTTTTTTTTTCAACACTGATAGAAGCGACCCTTCTGACTCGCCATCAATGAAGTTATGGGGTTATAGGGTTATGGGGTTTTTGAGTTCATGAGGTTTAGGATTATGGGGTTTTAAGGATACGTGGTTGAGGGGTTAAAGGGCATAGCTGTTTCAAACATATTCATTTTCACTGCTTCAACGCGCATAAGTCTCTTTTTAAATGGGTAATGGAGTTTTCAGGTCATGGGGTTGTGGGGTTAATGGGATATATGATTGTGGGGTCTTGTTAGGGCTTTTTATTGAATTTATGACTTTCAGCCTATTTTTTGAGGTTAGGAAGAAAACCTAACGTGATGGGGTTATTTGGACTCTGGATTTGGTTTCAGCATGATCGATTACATATAGTACGGAGGGTCAGGTCCCCGCAAAAAAAGTTTCGATTTTTTCTGTATAATAAGTGCTGACGGAAAGATAGCTAATGTTTTTTTGGTAATTTTTAAGGTGGCGCATATGAGCGCATTTGTAATCCTAACTAGAGAGTCCTTCATCAACATTTACACTAAAAATGTTTTGAAAGATTAGCTAATCAGTTTTATGCAGGCTGAACCATTTTTGAGTTTACAAGAATTTTTTTTTCCTGAAAATTAAATTTTATAACTTTCTCGTGAACGATGCATGATACTACAAATGAGCAGGAAGAATTTTTTGTAGAACTCTTCTAGATGTACGAACTTTTGAAATATTATTTCTTCATTATCTTTCTTTTTTCCGAGGAAAATGCGAAAATTGTATTTTCTCAAACATATTTCATATATTTCATATCATATTTGTATCCCATCTATCTTGATATCGACTTTCCATTCCCTTTATATCTTGGTGGCATCGCTCTCCTTGTTCCTCACTGTAGTCTACCAAATTCATTGGAATATAATCAGCTAGGAAAAGAAGAAGTGCAGCTTCACTCAAAGCAACTTCCTTCTCCCTTGAAGGCTTTGACAAACTGTTTCATTGGACCAAGTTTTTATCTGGAGAAGAGGAAGTAATACTTTTTTTGGTCAATCACAGGATTAGCGTTGATGTTATTAGATCCTGGTTGAAATAATGTTCTCTTTGGCCATGTTTTCTTCTTATAGTGATTGTTTCGATCCCGACTACACTATAAGCAACGGTTGTTTGTGAAGCCTGATTGCTGTCCTTGTTTGCTGTTCAAAATTTTGATAACCCCACAAACTTAGTCTTCAAAATTCCAAATTCAAGATATAAAAAAACAAATTCAAAAAGTAAAAAAGCCAATCATGTTTTCAACAGCAGTGATTGAAAGATTTTCGAGACATATCATTACACTATTTTTTTAGATAGGAAAATGATCGAATTTAGTCAATAAAAAATTCTACTAGTCCAACTTCACTATGTGAAAACATAAGGTTTTATAAGCTGCTAGAAGGTGTCAATCGTGATCTGATTATCTTATTTTTTCTAAAGATAGTTCAATATTACTGTATTGCTTTTTCAGCTTAGTTGAATGTGCTATTGGCATAGAAGTAAATCCATTAGTATTATGAAGCAATGTTACTTTCAGACTTATTTAAGACGAATCAACAAAAAGCCATCACTCGTCGGCTTCATAAATGCCTGGCGTTAATTCGTTCATCAATCCATTGATGTCATGACAATATGATAATAAAGGTTCCTTTGTTTTTGCAAAGTACTTTCTGAAATTCTTCTCCTTATCTCTGTAATGCTTCACACTCATGCTTTCTGACAACAAGTTTTTACTTTCTAGTAGTGATGCAAGGTATTCTGCACCGTCCTTGGGTAATCCTTCGTCTCTTACAAGATCGTTCAATTCTTCTTGCATACAAATTTTGGGAACTCTCTTACTTTCATTGTACGATATAAAATCGTCATCACGAGAGCTTATTCCTTTAAGTTCGAGAACAATCGGTGATCCCCAGATCCTGTATTGAACAGATTAAACGTGCTATTTCATATTCTATGCTACCGTTGATGGGGAACGAACTTGCGATCGTGTCATCATAATTGCTCTCATCATCAGTCTCGAACGATTTAGTGCGTCTCGTTTCTGTTGTAACTGCGACAAAAGAAATGATTTTCTTACCCTCCTCAGTAACCCCTGCCAAGTTATTCATAGACAAATAGCAATTGTTTTCCGCTAGTGGTTCTTCCCATAAAGTAGGTTTCGTGAATTTTAGTATTTTACTATCTCGACTGATATCCCAACGACTTAACATTATATGGCAAGTAGGACATATTTTGTCTGGAACACATTTTTTTTTTTGATACATAACATTAAGACGGATCAGAAGATCCGTACATTTTTGGATGTTTCATTTATAGTTGCCATAGTTGTAGAGAAGAACCCCGCGCGCTAGGAATCCTGAACCGATCGCAGGTATTTCTGCCGTCCTGGGGCTGGTAACCCTCATACCCGCCCAGGCCTACTTAGGCCTGGGCCTGGGTATGAGGGCTTTTCGACTCTGACAAAGACAATGTCAAGTCGTCGTTAGAACCACTGCGACTCCATCCTCACGTTCAAACGCTCCGCTGCAGGACAGCGCCCCTCGCTGGCTACCTTACCTCAACAGGCTGAAGAGCGAATCATTCGGCACATCCTCTCTCGGGGCAGTTGTCATCGTCTTCAGCTTCTGTCGAGGTAGCAGGATTCCATTGAAATAGTTTGACTAGTAGGTAACTTAGCAAATTAAACCATAATCAACACGGAATCTTCATATTTATATTCATTTACATGCAAATACCGTAGAAACACGGAGGCCTTCTTTTTTATAAAGATTTTAGTCATTACGTCTTAAGCTTTAGTACCAAAAATGTTCGCGACAGTGTCTCTGTGCTATTTTTTTTGCCTAGAGATGAACGATTCCCTGACGAATTGTAAGAAACACTTGAATCGGATTCAGTGACCTCAGAAATAAGAGAGAACCTGTTTTCCAAGTTACCACGACTTGTAGTTCAAAACCAAAATGAGTAACTTCATGTTTTTGAGATATTTCTCGCGGTGAGTAACGAACGGTCATTTGATGGAGGTAAACGGATACCACATTTGGCTTCAGCGACCCAAAAAATATGGAGATACACTTTTCTCTTAAGGATTTATTTGCCAAATCGATTACCAGATTCGCATTCAGTAACCCCAAAGATATCTAAATGGTCTAGTTCACCGCACATGACACTTTTTTGTCTGCCTGTGTTATTCAATGGAGACTCCGATTAATCCCCTTCGAAGTAGTCCTCTCCCCGATCCCTACACCGCTCCATACGAATCCTCCACTGTTTGAAGTGATTTTGCAGGTCCTTCTCTGAAAGGGCTTTCGTGAACCGCACCGCTTTTCCTTCACAGCATTCACCGACTTAAATCTGGCTCTTTTTAGCTCAAACACTGTCCTCACATACTGTTTTGGGCTCATCAAATGGTCCAACACCGACCTTGGAAGGATAAATAGAACCATAAGCGTTGAAACGACCAAGAATCGTATGCAAGACAGTAATTTGGCGATTGAAAAGGTAGTTTTACCCCGACATAGAGGGGGTAGGTGCGTCGTAGATTTCAAGCCACTGTGTATATCACAATTTATACAGTTGCGAGACCAGCTTAATAGCAAGAAAGATTTGGCGATTTGAAACACCATCTGTGGAGCAGATCTCGATTACACACCTTTGAACTTATTCTCAGCGGAAGCCTTGGATATCAGAGCAAAAACCTTGGAGGAATCAGAAACGCAATGAAGATGAAAAGCTGTCTACGGCGAGCACGTCAAAACGTTAGATCAACATGATGTGGACAGAGAGGTACCCAATTCGCTCTAGGAAAGAGGCGTCCTGTTTCCGGAAACGGAAGAATTCGTGATAGCGATTCTGGGCATGGTTGTCGGCACCAGAAAATATCGCAAGTACGTGTGACGTCAATACGTGGTTGACAGGTGCCGATTGTGTGGAGATGCTAACGAATCCGGCGAGCACATTATTGATGGTTGTCACGTAGTGGCTCAGGACAGATAATTAAGAAATTTGCTTGCTCCAGTGTAGTATTCACACTATCAAGGATAATTTTTGTTGCAGGTAAATGGTACCCTGAAATCAGTATTATATCCACACCTTACTTTCTTGTGATACAAATGAGAGCCATAAGTATAGCGAGCTAAGACATGAAGTAAAAACAATATTGAGGGATGTGAACCGTGCATCTTTTCATCCTATTGTGATTTCGGCTACAGGTAATGTGCACGTAAAATGCACTGAATATCTCGAACATCTAAGAGTCATTATGGTACTGGCAGCAGCTCAAAAAGCGGTTTTATTGAACACCTGTAGCATTTAAAGAAATTGCCTTGACCACCAGGAAGTAGGCGACTGAAACCCTACAGAGTAAGAGATGGTAGCTCTAAAAAAGCATTCAGAGGCGATTAATGTCACTTCCAATGCTCTCGGCTACTGCGTCAGGACAACAGCGGTGAAGGAGGAACTCCAAATTACACCATACACCTAATTTTGTACCTACTGATGACATAAGCCGGGATAGCCCCGAGCAGAAATATCCATTTTGGTACACATGACCAATTCAAAAAATTCTGAGCCTCAATGGCTCAGGCGGTTGAGCGCTCGGACTTTCTACTAGAGGTTCGGGGTTCGATCCCTGAGCAGGTATCTCTAGAAATTTTTCCAAGTACTTCTAACGAGATTTAGGTGGTTCGGATACCACCTTGAGTCGTTGGTCCCACCATCATGCACTTGGCTGCAACCCAGCTGTGGATGGTGGGTCAAAATTATACTAGACTGCCCAATATGTCATATCATGACTATTCGATGATCAGGTCACTTCATAGCATTACAAAAATGCGTCCGTGACTGGTAATATGAAACAGGAATAGCCCCGTGCAGTATATTCACTTTGGTACAAATATCTACCTCAAACAGTGCATTTAACATATTGCGCTGTAACCATCTTAAGTCTAAGGTATACTTTCATGTATCCAAACTACTATTATTTATCTAAAAACCATAGGTTTCATTACCTTCTTGTACGGCATCACCGTTTTCATGCATGTGTTGCAAACAATTTATTATCGTTTCGTCCCAGACAAGCCAAACTGTAGGTTACGGCAACGGGTGTTACGACATTGGGAAACAAGACAAAAAGTATCCCTAAACTTTGAAAATGGAGAGGATTCCATAATTCTTTGGCTAACTGTTTCATCCCGCGGTAGTTTACATTTTAAACTTTCAATCATTTACTTTTATTCAGAAATAAGAAAGTTAGCCGTGACAGAGAAGAAATCGTGTTTTTGAAGAGTGCATTTGAAAAATCTGTCTGTTATTTCGAAGAACGTATATTTCAATATTTTTTAATGTTCTGGAACATTTTTGTCGTGCAGTTGGCATTTCTCCTAGTGGAAATTCAATTTGCGATCAGTATTTTACTCGTAATATTTTATCTTATGCAAAACATGAGCCGATGAATTCACGGGATGATTTTAAAAGATTGTAAGACATTTTAAAAGATTCCA
>JAUMHM010000083.1:55124783-55138412 GCA_032362435.1 Melikaiella ostensackeni
TTAATTAACTGTAAATATAAATTAATTAATGATTTTTAATATTAAACTGTATTTCGATTATTCGAAATTAAACAATAATTCACTGTTTTTACGGGAAGATTCTGAATCTGTTGTACTTAATTAAACAATTGACCGAATTAACCTTCAAAATTATTAGCTTTATAATTAAATGCTATCATTAAATTTTAAATCATACTCAAATGTTGTTTCATTCCTAAATATTCTATTTTTAAGGCATTCAATTTTAAATATTTTTAATTAGGAAGAGGGATTTTTTTAATAGTTAGCAATATTTGACTGTTTATTTGAAAGGAGTAATTATAAATGAGATATTTAAAACTAAACAATTTAAAATTGAATTGTTTAAAACAGAAAGTCTTGAATCTTTAAAATTTCATAGAGTTAAACTTAAACTTTGAATGTTAAAATGTTACTTTAATGTTCCATTAAAAAATTGTTTCCATTTGTGAATGAATTTGTTAAATTTTGATGCATAAACCACAGTTAGAAAATTATTGATTCAAAAGAAACTCAAGTAAGTTGAGGAAATATTTAAAAGTTTTGAAAAATTTCAAACTTAATTCAAAACTTGAAAACATTTCAAAAGATTTAAATTAAAATATATATTTTTGAAGATTTCGAAATAAATTTTGAAGCCTTTTAAAGATTTTGAACGGTTTTAGGATAACAAAAAATTTTCTTAAGATTCCTGGGAAAATTTTTTATGTTTTATTCTATTTTGAAAAATTAAATTTCAAATAAATACTCAAATCAACACTCCAACTATGAATTTTATCAATTTACAATATTTTATTATATCATTCAATTTTAAATGTATATTTCACAGGCACGCTGGTTTGAACTGAATAAAAAGTTGATTGACAATATGAATAATTATTTATATAAATAAATGCTTAAAAAAATTACTGTTACTTACTTTATTGAAAAGCATTTGTCAATAATTATTAGCAAAATATTTTTAAAAATTAGTAAAATATCGATATTTTTAAGTCGATATATCGTTGATATCGATATTTTATTGGTAGATATATCGATATCGAACATATCGATATTTTCATTTCGATATTGCATCACTAGCAGAGTATTTCTAAAAAAGGAATCTTATATCGATTAAGAAATCTCACCTGTGGACGAATTTGTCTGCAAAAATCCATTTCTGAACCATTGTACGTGCGGGAAGAAAATAAGTTCTTGCGAGAGGAAGTTGAATGACGTCAGAGGGTAAAAATTACTTCGAACTAGGACAGCCTAGCTTCAATATTTCGGAGTCATTTTGCGATTAACTCTTACAAGCATAACAAAGTCGCACTTTTTCATACAGATATTGTAAAAAATATCGCGCGCACCATGGGTGAAAGGTGATTTCGCTCGTGTAATTACTGCCCAGTCGGGTCACATCAGGAATAATGCCCACATACCCAACGATATGTTACAGTCAAAAACCGGAATCAGGTATTGTCAATAACGCGCGACCATTGTGCCTACAATGACGATTGCCCACAGTTGTCTGGCATCGTTGACACTTTCCGACCAATATCGACAATGGTTGTCAGGTTAAATTAAGAGTTTCAATCATTCTGACAGAGAAAATATATTTGATAATTTTATTTACGTCAATAAGTATACATTTTATGGTAATTGGTTAGTATAAAAATCATATGTGATAAACATAGTAAATTATTTACATACAAATGTTTCAGATTAAAATTAAAACGTAATTATTAAGTGAAGATATAAAAATATAACTAATATTTTTAATAAAAATGTAAGAGTATCGTCAGTGAAATTCATTTTTAAATTTTTAATAGCTTCGAAGCGTGATATGGAGATACAGAACTTCATAGAAAAGGATCTTGAATGACCCTGCGTTATTTCATTCAATTAAATTTCTTTGCACAAGTAGATGTTAAATATTTTTCTTCAGTTCGTTGTAAATACGTATGACTTTCCGTTATAATGCGTTGCTAAAGCAAGGTGAACCTCAACCAACTTTAACCTAAAAAAGACATCACGAGAACTTTTTTGGGGAACATTATTCTGCCATAATATGCGCGTATTTTGCGTGAAAAGATGTAATGATCGTGGAAGGGCATTTTTGAAATTTTAAAACTTTGATTATACAAAAAAAATGTAATAAGAAATTTTAATTACTCAGAGTTGTTAAGCCTGAAAAGATATTGTATAATAATGACTGTGGAATATACAAAGGTTTCTGTATTCCTTTAGTGCAAAAGTTTTTCAAAAAATGACATAACAAACTTTTTTTTGCACAATTTTTCCTCGGAGGAGGTTTGAATATTTTTGATTTGGTATTACAAAAATCGTGGGAGCGCTTTTACCAAAAATCAATTTTTATTTCTTCAATTTTTGGATTTTACATATGATAGGCTTCTTTTTGTTTCAAAACTGCATGAAAAATATTGTAAAATTATGTTCCAGAGCAAGAACTGCATAATATGCAGATGCTTTTGTATATTTAAATAAAAACTTTTATTAGAACAAGTTCTTGAAGCATTATTTATTTTACTGGAAGGTTCATCACTGGCTGTAATTGAATAATAGGGTGTTCTTCCGAAAAGCGCATAACTCCGATTAATTTGAAACTCCGTATACATATGTATTTTGACGCTCTGATCACGAGTATGAAAGTGAAAATTGGCGCAAATTCGATTTTCATGGTGCAAACCATGAAAATCCCATAAAAATCATGGCTTTTTGCGATTATCTTAGCGAATAAATTTTTTTTTCAAAAAAAGCTTCAAACAAAAGTTGTAGATATACTCAGAATACACCCTTTATATACCACAAAGCTTTTCTGAAAAACAAACATTTTTCGAGAAAAGTAGGAAAATGTTGGTACAAAATGTAGAATTGCTTGGAATAGAACTTGTCGCACTCCTGTAAATGGTCACCGAAATAATCACATCCCTAAACCTTCCCAACGTCTCGTTTGGGGGGGTACCCCTGTGACTGGTCACAGAAATAAATTAGGTCACATCCCTACCCCTTTCCAACCTGTCGTGGGGGAAAGCCACCCCTGTTACTGGTCACAGAAAGACTGTAGGTCACATGCCTAGCCCTCACCAACGTCTCGTTGGGGGATGGGGAAGGCACCCCTGTTACTGGTCACAGAAAGAATGTAGGTCACATTTCTACCCCTTTCCAACATCTCGTGGGGGGAAGTCGCCCCTGTGACTAGTCGCAGAAATAATGTAGGTCACATACCTTCCCATTTTTCAAACTCTCGTGAGGAGCGGGAAGTCACCCCCGTGATTAGTCGCTGAAATAATGTAGGTCACATCTTTACCCCTTTCCAACATCTCGTGGGGGGAAGGCACCCTTGTGACTGGCCATAAAAATAAATTAGGTCACATACCTTCCCCTTTTCAACGTCTCGAGAGGGGCGGGAAGGCACCCCTGTAACTGTTCATAGAAATAATGTAGGTCACATATTAGCTGGCCCCCTCCGACCAATGTCCGCTCTCGGAAGTTTCGCTTGTCCTAACCATTCTGCGAGCGCGTATTTAGCCTTCCAGGAATTTTTCATATCATTTAAGTCCATTTTCTCAAAAACTATCAGTCGTAGAGTAAAAATGTATCCTACATAAAATATGTATTTTTAAAAGGTCTACATCTGTTATTTCAAAGATTTTTGTGCATTTTCATTATTTACTAAGATAAAAGCAAAAAAACCATGATTTTCATGGGTTTTTTATGGGTTTCACCATGAAAATGGAATTTGCGCCTATTTTAACTATCATTTTCGTAATCAGCGCATCAAAATATATAAGTATACGGAGTTTCAAATTAATCAGAGGTATGCGCTTTTTGGAAGTATATCCTTTTTTTGTTATGAAAAATACTTGTATGGCATCATAAAGCAATATTCAATGAATATCATCTAGCTTCAAGGACCTTTCGGTTTAAGTTAGTTGAAAAATTGGTCTCGGTGTCAGGTAAAAAAGAAAAGAATTAGGTGTTGATCCTTTTTTGTGGAAAACGTTTCGATCAGTTATTATTTGTGCTTTCCTGAGTTTCAAGTTTATTCTAATATAATTAAAATATAAATTTTGGTTTATTCCAGTCACAGCGCTATTAAAGTGTATAATTAATTTTTGTCTCAAATTATTTTGTGGTATTCATTTGGCGTCGGTAAATAATTGTAACGCATAATATTAACTTCTAAGACATTCCAAATTTTTAAACAAGGGATGTGACGAAAGTTCAAAAATTCTTACGTAACAATTAGAAATTTTATTTGTGAGTTCAACAATATGTTTTCTTAAATAACGTTTCTATTCTACATTTCAACTTTTCTAGCCTGTAACTGTGCTCAAGGGCTTACATGCAGCCAGAATTTTCAAAAACTTGAATTTTTTAAAATTGTATTTTCTAAAAGTTTATAGTTTTCAAAATATAGCGTAAAAGCTTTTATCCCGAAATTCGCAAAATTGACGAAGTTACTGGTAATTGAGCACAGCGTGACGAATTGATCGCGGAAAAGGGACCGAGCGTCGAAAGACCTGCTGACAGTGTGACAAGTAGGAAGCACATAATGTTTTTATTGTATGTTCTTTGCGATTGTCCATAATCTTCTTTTCAGAAAAGGGGGTAACTCTGTAATGATTATAAGGAACATGGGTTTCCCGGTTTCCCCTGCCAACGAGCGCACGTACTCAACATGATCACGAAATTGCTTGTCAATTTTGAATGCGTTTTTCTCTAAACATGATTTTCAAAATCGGTGCCCAAGATATGTCGAGAACGGCTAGATGGATTTTGATAAAATTTAGACACAACGTTCTTCAATATGTTTTCTAGTCTTCGACGAGCCACTTTTTTAAAAAAAAATTATACCAATCAAACTTTGGTGAAAAACAGTGAAAACAGGGGTGAAAATCGACATTGAGTTTCCAATGGCCGCCATTTTGTCAATTTTGGTTTTTTCTCAATTCCCCTTCGTCAAAGACTTATTCATACATCTTTGAATAATAATCAATCATGATATTTTGTTTCCGATGAACTGACAACTTTGAATCATGGGCACCGCGAAACATGAAAAAAAAACATGGTTTTCACTATCGCCGATGAAATATATTTATTGTTGATTTTTTAATATGAAATTCACAAAATCACGTCGTGGTGTACCCTCTTTCAAATAAGAAAAAACGTTATTGGATAAGGTGAAAGGTTATTGAGAAAAATAATCCCAAAATGTACCTACGTTTCACTTTTCTGGCTGCATGTAAGCCCTTCATTTTAATACTACGTAATCTTCGAGTATTCATTAAAAAATTCAATTGAATCGAGAATGTGAAAATGTTTAATTTTTAGTATTCGAAATGAGAGCGTCCTAGTAATACTGATTCGACGGTAATAAAAAGAAGCAAACGTTGCGCATTGTCGGGTCATTAAACATGCGTCTACTTAAATAAAGCCCAACCCACTGCATATGTTGCTTTTTATCTGCCTATGTATATCCGTGTACTGCTTGCCAAACAGAAGTTAGTTAGCCTATGCAGTCGGAAGCGTATGCAGAGACCCCGCAGGTAAAGAAAATTTATGTATGGTTCGGGAGAGAAACCTTTTTGGCAAAGAGACCACGAGAAGGAACAAGAGAAAGAGAAGAAAGACTACAGAAGGGTCGCTTTTTGTGGATAGTAAAAAATATGATAATCTATACTCGACTGAAAGAGAAAATATATTTCATTATTCTAAAGCGTTTCAAAGAATGCATAGGTAACGACAACCATTCACCTCATGCATGAATCCCGCCTGCTTTACTGTGAAGAAGGGTTAAAATAGTCGGTATCGAGATGAACTATGTGAGGACAGAATCTAGGAAGGGCTTATACAACAATTCATTTTTGACTTTCGATATTTTTAGTCATCTACATTTAGCTAAGTCTCGTGGGGCAATACCGTTATCTCAAATTACTTCAAATTAACCGAGTAGGAATTTTTGGTTACTTTTGGGCTCACCTAAAGTACTGAAAACAATGTTTGTATATCTACCCCTAGATAAAAGTTACGCATTTAGCACAAATTGTATCCGAATAACATAAAAAATTACTTCGCCTGCGTTTTTTTCAGAGGCATAGAAAAAAAACAATTCAAGAAATATTTATTCTAAATAAAACTGACGCGAAGATGGCACACAGATGGCGCACAATATGTTCGCTTTCAACAGTTGTAAGTAACACGTGAACTTGCATTTAATTTTGAAGAGAGTTATGAGAGCCGATTTTTTTAATTTTTGTTTGTTTAAAATTTTATGTTGATGCAAAGAGAGAGAAAAATGTTGATTCTTACGATTTTATTTTTATCTTCATGAAAAAATGTTTCCTCTGCTCAGTGTCGCTTGTATTCGATGGCATAAATGAGATAAATAAAAATTTTGACTCGTAGAGTTTATTAACGAATTGTTCGTTTGCAAAGTATATTTGTACGTTAAAATTGCTTGCCTTCGCCGTCGAAATGAGACTTGATCATAAACATTTGTCATTCGATATTTTTTATAATTTTTAAAACAAATTATATAAATAAATGCCTATTTTCGGCATTTATGGGCTAAAGAGGATTGTTGCTCCTGCTAACTGTCTTCAAATTAAATTGACCATGTTGTTCTGTGATGCAAATTTATCATCCAATATTTTTTATGTATTTTTTAAACAATTTATATGAGCGTATACCTTTTCTTGGCATTTATGGGCAAAAAGATCGCTTTTTTCTAATCGTCTGAACTGAGAAAAATCTATTTTGGTTTTGGTACGGCAGCGCCAAGCTAAAATCTTACGGATGCCGCCAATCTAAATTCGTTCGGAATCTATACATTCTCGGTATAGCTTGGTTGCTTGGTTGCATGGCCCGGTACCACCTTCGCACGGCTAGAAGCAAAACTTGTGCGGCGTGAGCGTACTCTTTACATATCACTAGTTCTCCTCAGCTTATACCTGTCTCACTACCAGGGTCAAAGGGCCCGTAGAATTTTGGGGACCAAAATATAGCTGTATAAGACAGGTTGCGGACAGGCCTATACCGTAGTCTTTAACTGGTATTTCTTTTCACGAGGGTTGTCATTATGCGTCGTATTTGAGGATTTTTGGGGTCGGTAAATTCGAATCAAAAGTCAAAATTCAAAATGACAGATCCTATATGGCAGACCAAAATTGTGAAACAAAACTGATATGACTGAAAATGACTATACGGGGGTTTTTCGGGTCGCTACGATTTTGAATCCAACGTCAAAATCTCCAAATTAGAAATTGCGGATCCAATATGCCGGAACAATATGATCGGTTTTATAAAAAAATATATGTTCAAAATTTCATGTTAGTAATTTACATATTACACCCTAACAACTTAAGGTACGACGAATGGAAAAATTTACTTCGGTGAAAATCATTCATGCCATGAAGGGTTGAAATAGCAAATTTAATCGCATTTTTCTTCAAGAAAGATCTTATGTTCGCCTACTTAAGTTAAAGTACCGGACATAAGGTAATTTTTGATGAGGTCTATACTGCATAGACATTTATATCCAGTGGTGTAATCGCGGCCTGGCGGGGCCCGACACCGCTAGGGCACTTTTTTTTAAGGCCTGGCAACCTGTATCTTGCGGCTGCAAAGTACTCTTTAGGAGCAAATAATGTTTGACATCAACATTATCACTATTTCTTATCCAAAGTTTTTGCGATCATTTAATGACCATTCATAAAATGGACGATGGAGGGCGGGGGCGCAAAATTTCCGTCTGCCTAGGGCGCCAATCTTCCTTGAGCCGGTCCTTGTAGTTTATGTTGCTGTATGTTTCGCAACATGATGATAAATGTACGAAAATTAACACTATTTCTTCACGTTTGATTTATATATATTTTAGAGTGCAAAATATTTCAAAAGAAATTTTAATTAATTTCATTTCATGTGATTATTCTTCTCAAATGATATTTTTTTCATCTTCTACAAGTTTCTAATTTTTCTGGAATGCAATTAAGATGCAATTAAAAAAGCTTAGAATTGAAGTTAAATAGTTCAATTTGGATAGCTTAAATTATAAATTTTTTCCAATTAATAAGAACTTAAACAGAAAAAATTTGAGTTTGGAAAAGAATTAAGTTGAAATTAAAAGAAACAGAAAATTGGAATTTCTCAACTTTACGAAAAGTGAAATTCGAAACGTGTTAAAATTGTTGTCACTTCCAAATTTCGAAGTTTCCCCTAATTAGTGAAATTCAAATAAAAGGGTCGAAAATTACTGTTGTGCTTTTTACGTTTTTCTAGTCCTCTGGAACTTTGAAATTTCCAATGTTTTTAAAATCTGGGGCAATATTAAATTTTGAACAGTTCCAGGAATTTCGATTTTGAATTTAAAATGCCTTCCCAATTTTAAATCATTCGTTTTGAACGCGTTTTTCAGATCTTAGGTTTGAAATCAAAAGCTTTCGAATTTAACTCACATGCTTTCGAAATTTTTTGTTCTCTTAATATCTTTTAGTCTTTCCACATTTACGACATTTGCAAAGTTCAGTTATTTCCAAATTTTGGATACTTCTAAATTTTAAACGTCTTTCAAAGTAAAGTTCAAAATGCATGTGAACTATAAACTTGTGCCATTTGGAAATAATGCTAGCTAGTGAGTTTAAAATATTAGAAGTGGATATTTCAAATGTGGATCAATCCTTTTATTGAAGAATAATTGAAATATGGACGAACCAAAATAAAAATATGTTCCTTCGTTAGAAATATTCGGTGGCCCTAGAAGGGCCAGTTCTGTTCCTTAAAAAAGCCGATTCTTCTGTATTCCTTTTCTGTATTTCTCTGAACTTGCCCTTAAAAAGGAAAGTTTAAATCCTGAATAATAATAGTGATCAAATGTAAATTTTTTAATTTTTTTTTTATTTTGGACATGTGCACAAGTCTTTTTTATTTGGATTCTTATTAATTGGAAAGCACTTCTAATGTGAACTGTTCAGCTATTTAATTTGAACTAGTTAGGTTCAGTTCTAAGCTTTTTTAATTGCGATTCGATTGCATTCCAAAAAAATTAGAAACTTTTAGAGGATGAGAAAAATATCAATAAAGAAGAATAATCGCATAAAATGAAACTAATTGAACTCTGATTTGAAATATTTTTCATTCGAAAATATTTTTAAGGGAAGCTGAAGAAATAGAGTTAATTTTCTTAAATTTGTCATCACTTTGCCGAAAATACAACAACATAAGTTATCATCTGGGTCAACTAGCGTTAATTGCTATTCAAGTAGGAGCGATCGATTTATTGCTCTATGACAGTTTAAAATATCTGAGAATAGGGACATTTAGAACTATTGCAGTTGAATTACGGTGAGCTTAAACATGGCCTGAAAAACACTTCTGATTTTCAACTTACTAAGGCAAGTAACATATTGATAGAATCACCCAAAAACGTAGATTTCGGATGTAATATTTCTCAATTACTAAGTGAAAATTGAAAAATTGTTTGTTTCGTATTATATTACTCATTAGGTATGGAGAACCCCCTGCTGGCACGGCTCAGCAGCAGCAGTCTTGTGGTCCCTCAGAATGATTTCCATTTGATCGCCGTCTACCTGCGTGCTTTACTCTTTTTAGTAGAGAACTTTTGTCAGTAAGCAGTTGAAAAATGAAAAATTTAAAAATGTATCATTTTGCAATTAGTGATTTGAGAATAAGATATTCACAATGTACTTTTTTTCAATTTCAGGCACATGTTATTTATTTGAAAAAGTTTAGAATTTGATAAGTTTAATTCGAGGAACAATATTTATTGTTTGTCGAATTTCGTCGAATTTTGTCGAAACTTATTTAGACAAATTGCATATACGTCGAATCGCAAGAACTTATAGAATAAAAATATCTTGTTTTCATTATATGGGCAAAGAATCGATTCTTACAAAATAGATTTCAAAGTCGATTTTTTGGGCAAAAAAATCGATCTTATCTAGAATCGAATCGGAATCGAACATCCCTACCGCCAGGCAATTTTTTTTAGGAGTACGCCACTACTTATATCATCATAGTACACAACGTTTACCGTTCACCCGGATCAGAAAAGAAAAATATTAGCTTTAAAATAACAAGAAAAATACCCTTTTTCGTGATTTTTACCATTTTTCGGTAGTTTAACTTGAGTCCGCGAAACATGAGATAATTCTGTATGAGCTCTATACTTCATAGGCACTCATATTATCATAATATGCAACTTTTGCCATTCGCCTGGATCAGAGAAAAAATTTATTTGCTTGAAAATAACAAGAAAAATTCAATTTTTCGTGATTTTTACCTTTGACCGCGTCGTACAAACTGAGAGAATTTTTTTTGCTGAAACTTTTAGGCAGTCATTTTGGCACGCACTAGAAGTTTCAGCTCCCCTCCCCTCTCCTCTTTCGGAAAAAGGAAGACCAACATTTATCATTTTCGATATCTCTTACTGAGCATACAGACCGCTGCCAATATGATCATTTTGATATTGATCAAAGATGCATTTATAGGTAAGCGGAATATCCTCCATCGAGAAGCCATGATGCCAAGGGTGCTCTTGATCACTCGTCCAGCTTGATTAAGTCGGTGGTTGAAGATCTTTTGCTCATTTGGTAGTTGTCCGCTTGATTTGCCAGGAAATGGACGCGTAATATTGCGATGCAAGGGAAAGCCTCCATCCGCCACGCAAACTTGCATTATTAATGATCTCTCAGAATATAATTCTCGTGGAGGAGGGAGATTGAGGGTTCTTGAAAGAGGCCTTTCAGCGAAATTGCTGTTTCTAAAAATACCACCGTCACTCTGTCGACCACTAGCGTCGACTTCAACAGCCGTGAAAGTCAGATTGGCATCGCACAATGCCAAAAAATTGATGCTGTGGGCGTACTTGTGGTTGAAGTTTTCCGAACGAGTATTCGATCGACCCTGTAAATACCTATATATATATATATATAGGTAGTTAAAAAATAGGTTACATAACCACAGCAGGGTCCTACTGGAAGCAAATGCCATAGAAATGAAATCAGCCCCCAGCAGAACCGCGGTAAAACACACCTATGGTCACGTCTCACAACCGTGAGATGCGTGGCCACAAGGTACGATGAAATTATAACGACAGGCCGTCGAAACCCTCGTGTGTCTCAAGAACGCATAGCGAACCAAGGATGACCGCCCTCGGCATCCATCTCGCAAGTGCCTTGGCATGTTTTTGGCACGCGGGTATGGCTTTGAGGTTACGAACCAGTGATGGCTTCGCACCTCCGAGAACACCGATCACAAGGACAATAATTTTGACCGAATATGTTGGGTATAATTGCTTCAGCCCACTCCCAAGGTCTTGATATCACTTCTCCTTTTCCTCCTCCGCAGTTGTGATGTTGTATTCTGCCGGAGGTGTGAAGTCGATCACGAACATAGCTCGCGCCTCGAAGTCTCGTAAAACGATATCCGGTCTCGAGTGTGTGACGGAGACAGCTGTCCGAAAATCGTCGTGCCAAAAAATTTGGCACTTCTCATTTTGGACAGTTGACTCTATCGCTCCTGCAGTGTTCGGCAGAGCAGGGTCGTGGCCAACACCATAAAAGCGGCAGACATGGTAGTAAAGCAATTTCAGGGCCACATTGTGTCTGTAGAGATACGTCGTTCCCGAGTGAGTGGAACAGCTGGATAGTATGTGTTCGAGGTGCTCAACTCGTGTATGGCAAGCTCAGCACATTTAATTTGGAGCTTCTTAACGTAAAATGCGGTTACGGTATACTAAGGTGGAAATGACATCGTCTTGACACGAGAAAATGAATCCCTCTGTATCTCAATTAAGTCTTGATGATCTGAGGAAAGCAAAAGCTAGCTCCTTTGACAAGTGCTGACCTTCTACATTTCTGTACAAGTTTCCGTGCATTTTCTTGTCGCGAAGTTTTGGCGGCAGTATTTAACCTCTGCTTCCTTTACTTCGAATTCAAAAAGTAAGGAATCTAGATGGATTAGTGTACTTTCGACATATCTGATGTTAAGATTCAGGCTAAGGGTCCCTGCTGCCTACTCCGCGGCTCTGTAAAAGAACGCTCCTTTACCAATCATCTCGTGTTGCCTGACCATTTGCAGAAGAGGATTTCTTCCATTTGAAACTTTGTAGGCTGTACCCACGATAATTCAATCATAAAGACTCTGGATGTTTAGAATTCCGCGTTCACCTTGAAGGCGTGGCATATACAATCGCGGAACGGTCGAATTTATATGCAAGATCCTCTGCATATGCATGATTTTACGTGTGGTGATATCAAGGGCCACTAGCTCGTGCTTCTTTCATGGAACTACCCCAAAGGAGTAGAGTAGAACCGGGACGGCAAGCATGTGAATTGCAGATACCTTGTTCAATGCTGACAGATTGGAAGGCCAAATCCACCGAAGGAGATTTTTGTATCTCTTTTGAAGAGATTCCTTTACTGGTATAGCGTCCTGAATGCGGCTCTGGGTCAGGCCTAGGTACGGATACGTCTCTCTAATGTCCAGTTGTCTAATAACATTTGTATCTACGAGCTCAGGGTCCTCAGGAACGCCATTAATTCGTCCTCGCTTCAGATGAATCTTGGCTTCAGGTCATCCATGTGAAATATATGAGTAACATTATGCTCGCGAAGATTAGTTTTGCCGCAGAGTTATCCAGGAGAATTGCGTAGTGCGAGAGATGGTGGCAGAAATGTGATGCAAAAGAGGAGGGGGCTCATGGTATCGCCCTGAAATACGCCCATCTTGTAGGTGACGCTATTCGTTGTCACACGATAATTTTCAGATGAGATTGTAAATCCGGTTCTCCAAAGGGGCATCAATCTCTCTATGCACCTCACTATTTGTGGACAAACCTTCAAGCTTTCCAATAAATAGATGATAAGTCTATGAGAGGTTGAATGGAACGCCTTCCGGAAGTCAATCCAGGCCTATCGTTCAGGATGGCTGTAAAGTTCTTATACAGCGTATTTAGACAAGTTATTGTTCTGTAGTTCGCTGGATGGGACAAGTCGCCTTTCGCCGGTATGTAGAAGTAAACTTCTCCCACCAGAAGTTCTTGATACCATCCGGTTCTGCAGCGGAGAAGTTCTTCGTGCCCCTCAGTGCTTACTTCTCCTCTTCGACAGTCATTGATGGGCATTCCTCCTCAGATGTTATGAGGACGTCGCAAAGCTCCTTAAAGCGGATGATATTCTCAGTGTCTCACTTCAATTCTTTTGGTGGGATTTTGTGAACGTCTCGCCAGAAAGTCTCCAACTCGTCGGGCTTAGGTGGATTCTTGACAGAAATAGGGAGATTGCTGAAGAGGCGTGATGAGTCAGCGAGAAACTGTTGATTTTCCCTGACCCATCCCTCCCTCTTCCGTATCCTCCTCCGTGCATCAGATAACACCTGTATTTTGTCAACACTGTGCTGCTTGATTGTCAGCAGCTTTGATTTGTTCAGTGAGTGATTGTAGGTCTAAGTTCGTGAGCGAACTTTCGAACCCTTTCCGTAAACGGCCTGCCAGATGTTATGTAGTCAATCACACACTGAACACGGGACGCATTCTGTCTTGCTCAGCCAATCTTCTTGTTCAGTTGATGTAAGCGCTTTTTGGTCTAT
>JAUMHM010000083.1:55138512-55152170 GCA_032362435.1 Melikaiella ostensackeni
CTTTTACCGTAAAATAATTGACGGTCTTCTATAGATAAAAAGGCGTGACTCTATGATTTAGACATCATTTTAGCGTTTAACTAGATAGTTTCAGACTGCTTTTAAAGTATTCTACTTTAACGATTAGAGGACCGACTTTCTCGTTCAGAGGAAGTTTCTCTGAGTGCAGTATTTGCACATTTTCCTTTTTAAATTTGGGTAATTTTGAATTAATTTGTTCAGTTTCTGTGATTTTAGTTCATACAACGCATTCAAATAATATACACACATACGTGCACCAACCCATAAGTACATTTTAGTTTGCGACTCCCTTGTAGACGCGCTATTACTAAATTTTTCATCAGTTATTACAAAGCTAGCGTAAAAATGTACCGAAAGTTTGCAGAAGTGAATTTACAGAACATTATGACAGTAAAAAAAATGTAGGGAAGTTTGCAAGTTTGAGCGTCATAGTCTTAAACTCATATCATCGCAGTTTTATAAAAATTAAAAGGTAAATAATTAAAAATAACCCTTAACAAATCAATTTCAAAAGTATGACGTGGTTTACTGCCGTGCAAACAAGAAACAACGAATCTGCATGACAGGCACCAAAATGTTCCTTATTCTATCAATTTTCATATTTTGATTGTTTGAACGAAAGTGAGTTGCCAAAAATCGAGTAATTTAAAGAAGTAGTTAAGCAACATAACCTAGAAAAATGTGTTCAAATTCCTTCAACTTACCGGAAACGAAATTTAAATTCCATTTTTTGCATAAATAAGGTTAAATTTTCACGAAAGAAGCAAAAATCGTATCTACATACAAATACGATTTTTCGCTCTAGCTAGAAATCAACCAACGTGCAGATTCGTCGTTTCTTGTTTGCACGGCAGTTTAAATGTGCTGATATGAAACTGTGAAAAATATGGCTGTAACTACTTCTCCAAATGTTAAAGATTGACTCGAACACGTGGCAATTATGTTAATATGATTTACAGGGCCATCAGCTACGTACAAAACATTGGTTACAAAAATAAAATGTTTTCATACGCTATTATTCCCATTTTAATTTAATAATATTTAAAACAATATACACTCGAACTCTCATATAAGCCCATCCAGTTTAAGAATTCCTAGAACTGCTGGCCTTCACAATTTCTCAGCTCGCGGGGCGAGAGACGGTGTTCAACGAAGCGTGAAACACCAGCAGCGTATCGATAAAGGCGCAGTGCGCGTGTACTCAGGTTCGAACTGACGTTCGGAGATTGCGTAATATTAGGAAATGGTTCACACGTCCCTGACTGTTTACGTTTCGAGGGATTCGGTTTAGGCCCAAGGCCAGTGCGAAGCAACTTACGAAACTGGGCTTATATCGGGGTTTGAGTGTATTTAAAATGTTGAATGAATATTTCTACTACCCACACTTAGCGAAAATAAAAAGACGAAGAATCGCAAGTTGTGACTCATGTCAAAAAAAAGGTCACTTATCAGACATGCTATGCAGAAATGAGGTGTTACACACCAAAAAACCTGGAGAAATTATATCAATAGATTTCTATAGACCCTTACCTGCTAGCAAAGGTGGTTTTAAATATATCTTATCTTCTATTAATGCCTTTAGCAAATTCGTAAAAATCTACCCTGTAAGAAGAAGTACAACAAAGGCGGCAGTTCACAAAATCTTCAAGGACCACATTCTAAAATATGGAAAACCAGAAAAGATTGTAACGGATCATGGAACTCAGTTTACCATTGATCAATGGCTAAATGAATTAAAAGATGGGCAAATGAAAGCGGTCTTTTCATCAATAAGGCATCCACAAAGCAACATCGTCGAGAGAATACACAGGGAGCTATCCCAATTCTTTAAAACGCTGATTAAGGATAAACACAACTCGTGGTGGAATTGGATTCGAATCATTGAAAAGTGCATGAATGAAACGCATCATGAGACGACAGGTTTCACCCCTATAGAAATCCAATTTAACAAGAAACCTAAAAGACCTCGGGAAAACTGGCTGAAATTACCACTATCAACGCCGAACATGGGATATGAGAGAAAACTAGAAGTGACCCAGGAAAATATAATTGAAAAAGGAAAGAAAAGGGCCAAGGCTTTCAATCGCACACACAAACTTACAAAACTAAAAGCGGGTGAGAAAGTCCTGTTAAAATTGTTGAACAAATCGGATAAAGAAAACAAAATACATGCTAAATTCCTACAAATATACGACGGATCATTTAAGATAAAAAAGGAGTACAGCCAGGCATGTTTATTCTGTGGGACACTGAAGAAAAGGAAGAGAAGGGCATGTACCACAGGCAGGACTTAAAAAAATATATCGAGCGGAATGACGAGGACCCGGAAAACACGATATTAATAAAAATGTAAATTAATAGAAATTACAAAAGTAAGAAGCCGTTTAAATGCAGAAGCAATTACAAAATTAAGAAGCGATTCAAAACGCAAATGTAATTAGAAAAGTAAGAAAAGACGAATAAGGGTAGTAAAGAAAATTTTGATAACGATTAGAAAAATAAGTAGCGATGAATAGAATTAGTAAGCAATAGAAATATAAATCGAATGGAAGAAGAAACCACGGGCGTACAATAGGCCTGTAATTATGTAGGAGGGTAGTTACTTAAGGAAGAAAAATAAAAATAATAGAAAAATAAAAATGTAAAGAAAAAGAAAGTAAAAATTATTAAAAAACAAATAAATAGAGAAAGGAGAACAAAAATTTAAAAAAAAGAAAAATAAAAAATCGAGGGTACACCTTCAAAAGTCATACCAAAATTAGGTAATAATTTGAGGATTTTCTCAGTTTTTCTTTGAAAATTACAATTATTCATGGATTAATTTAATTTGAATTTTTCTTTAATTTTAATTAATCAAAAATACAATGAAACATCTAGAATTCGCAAATAATGCATGCACATTAATTGCTACAAACTAAGGAAAATATAAAAAGAAATAAGAAAGAGGTTACCATATACTTTGGTAAAATTAAGACACGTATTAAACAATCAGAATGCCCGCCGGTGAACATAAATTTTGTTTATTGTTCCTTTTAGAAATAAAAGCAAAAAATAAGGAATGGAAAACCAACCAAAAATAATACTAGTGGATGAAGGAACTCGGGTGTACGAGCGTATCATACAAGGACCTCTAGCAAGCCTAAGAATTAAAAGCAAATGAGAAATTATTGCCAAGCGAGAGGTCCATACTCGCAACAATGTTCCAGCAACGGGGTCCAGAATTAAAAACAAAATAATGAAAATGCCAAGATTCAGCCTAGGAAAACGACCTGGGTACGTACTAAATTAAAGCGACTCGTCGCCACGGAAGTTGAGAAAGAAGAAACAAAAAAAGAAGAAATCGCAGAAGTAAAGAAAAAAGCCGAAATTCAACATGAACAGTGGAAGACGAATCTTTTTGAAGAAATGAGAGAATACGTGAAAACCATAAGCGACAGACTCAAAAAGGTAAACCAACTCAGAAAAAATGCAAAACAGAGAAAAGTCCCGAAAAAGAGGAAAGAAATGAAACGACGAGGAAAGAAGACAGAAAAACTCGCTGATAAAAAAACATCGCGGAAAAATCAAGAAGAATCCGTTACTGAAGGAAAAGAAGACGAACTCCTATATGGACAAGCAATAGGAGGACATTTCTATCCATTTATTTTCGGTAGCGATTTGGTGAATGAATACGTCGTCGACGGGGATAAGAATAGGATTAAAGTCTAAAGGAAGTGCAAAGACTAGTTAAATTCTAGAAAACTTCTAAATTTATTTTTTTTCATTAAATTATATTTTCTCAACGAACGTTATTTTTTTATTGCCTCCGTTTTTGGAAATTGTGTGTGTTTTTTTAGGAAGACTTTCTTTAGGTTAGGAATTTTGAAGTAAAAAAACATTTCATGTCTCCGTAATGAAACGACGACCTATTCAGAAATAGTTTTACTGATTTATAATTCCTCTTACAACAGAATGCACACCACGAAAAATATCGGAACCGCAACTAGTTTCATGCTCATTGATACCTCCTTAAAGGTTTAATAAAACAAATTCAACTCTTGCAAAATAACGGTACTCCACAAGCTCTTTCTTTTTCACCCACGAAAATAAACGAATAAATTGAATTAACATTAAACTCATTCGTTCAGGAGGGCGCGTTCACGCATTCAGCAATAGGAATAAAAATTATTGTTTTTAACGATCCATTAGTTTAGGGGGCTTTCCATGGTCCATAAAAAAAATAATACAAAAAAAATAAAATAAAAATAAAATAAAATTCCAATCATTAAACAGTCTAAACTCAAATTAACAAGAATTTCAATAAATTCAGCTAAAATGTAATTAAAGCTACATAAAACTACTATTAAACAAATCAATTTTTCAAAGATTTGAAAGATTTATCCGTTTAGGGGGACACTGAAACGGTTTAGAATGATTGAACACTACGACTTTAAATTATAAATGTATCACTATATAGTTAAGTGCCAAAAGGATAGAGAGAAGCGATTTAGTGAAATCAACAAAAAAAGGGAAGAAAATTAATGAATCGATAATTGCGTACGCAATTAGATAATGAGAAATGGGGATTTGCGGGTCTGCGAGGAAGCGAGGCCCAGTCGCGGGTCGCGAAAATCCAGTCATTCAGTCCTTTCGTGAGCCCATTCAGGAGAGAAAGGTTCTCGAGGACGCCTCGACAATCTGCGATTTCTCTTAGGAAAATTTCTGGTAGACTGTGGTGCGTTTAGGATAGCAACTTAACAAAAATTAAAAAATAAAACAAAAATAATCAGGATCCGTTTCATTTCCAATCATAGTGAATTTTCTTCAGTCAAAAAAATTGTATAAAGTGGATTATAAAAAAAAGTGTCGTCATATGAAACGCCAAATTTAACTCAACAGTGTCTCTCCCGATCTCAGTATTAGAGAAGCCTCAATTATGCTAAAGAGCCATGGATTTGGAATGTTTTTCAACCAGTTTTTATACTGGAGCTCAACAATCCAACCCGATTTCTAAATATAAAAGAGGAAACTCCTTCTAAAGAGATTGTGGGTGAAAAATTTCTTTGATTTAAGAAAGCGTGATCTTAATGTTGAATCGTGATATTTTGAACCGGAACTCGTTTATCCGGACCTCATATCACTTGACAAAAATAATTAAGAGAACGCTAGCTAATCTCGAATGACAGAGAAGTATAATTTCCGTAATTAGAATTCTAGAATTCTAGGAGCAGAACTCCCAGAATGAATTATCAAATTTAATCAATTGGAAAATTCAGAGACATTGTGAGTAGATCAATTAAAAAGATAATTTATTCACTGCCAAGTTCAAAAGAAGCTTGAAGAATTGTGAATCGTTTATCTAAAGTTAGAAAAATTGAATCTTGGTTTTGATCCGTACATTGCACCTGGTCTACCAGAACTAAGATACCATTTAACAAGGCAGAATTAAAATTGTGTAAGAATCCTGAGCATTTAAAATTAGAGAAAATGCTGTGAGATCAGAAAATAGATAAAAGGCGTCAGAAGTTTAAAAGTCTACAAAAAATGACGATTTAGGCTAAAGTTTTCACTTAGATTTCAAGAATTCAAATTTAAACAATTGTTCCTCGCTTTTGGGAATCCTTATTAAAATTCTGAAGGAAAATGAAGAAAGATAAAATTTTAACTTGCTAAAATCAAAATGAATCTCGTTGCCATGAATGCTCTCTTTAATTTTGGATCAGTGGAGAATTTCATTTCAGAAGAATTTGTAATCAAGAATTATTTTACATTTTGAAATTTGAGACTCAAAAAATATAACCTGAGTACATTTGAATTTTCTGAATTCTTTTGGGTTCTCTGAATTCTCTTGAATCCTCTGCATTCTTTTGCTTCTCTGAATTCTTTTGATTCGTCAGAATTCTTTTGATTTCTCGAAATTCTCTGTATTTTCTTAATTATTTTGAATTCTCTGAATTATTTTTAATACTTTAAGTAAATTTGAGTTTTCTGAATTCTTTTGAATTTTATGGATTGTTTTGTATTCTCGGAACTCTTTTCGAATTCTCTGTATTCCTTTGAATTTTCGGAATTTTTTTGAATTCTCTGTATTCTTTGGAATTTTGTGAATCTTTTTAAATTCTCTGAATCCTTTCGAATTCCTTGATCTCTGAATCCTTTTGAATTCCTCAATTTCTTTTGAATTCTCTGAATTCTTTAGAATTCTCAAAACTTCTTTAAATTCTCAGAATTCTTTTCAAATTCTCTAAATTCTTTTGCATTCTCTAAATTCTTTTGCATTCTCTGAATTCTTTTGAATTCTCTGAATTCTTTCCAATTACCTAAATTCTTTTGAGTTATCTGATGGCATTTGAATTGTTTTGAATTTTTTTTAATGCTGTGAGTACATTTGAACTTTGTGAAATCTTTTTAATTCTCTGAATTCTTTTGATTTCTCTGAATCCTTTTGATTCTCCGAATTCTTTTGAGTTCTATGACTACACTTGAATTCTTTGGAAATCTCGAAGGTCTCTGTATACTCTAAATTGTTTTGAATTCTCTCAATTTTTTTTCAATACTCTGAGTAAGTTTGAATTCTCAGAATCTTTTCAAATTCTCTGAATACTTTTGAATCCTCTGAATCTTTTTGAATTCTCTGCATTATTATAAAATGTATGAATTCTCTGCATTCTCATAAAATGTCTGAATTCTCTGAATTACTCTTAATACTCTGAGTAAATTTGTGTTTTCTGAATTCTTTTGAATTCTCTGGAGATGTGTATGAGCTTTTTTCATAAGAATTGTGCCATTATTATATATATAATGTAAAAAATGAATACGAAGGGAAAAATTCAAATATACTTAGAGCGAATGACTGACAATGAGAGATAATGAGAATCGCCGAGGTATTAAAATTACAAATGAACTTTCCGAATAAAAAGGTAACAGTACATCAACAGGGATTTGAGTACAACGTACGTTCACCTACGAAATCAGTTTTGATGTGTGTTTGCTGCCGTCTCACTGGAATTTTTATTTTATCTTATTGAAAAATAATTTAATGTAAGAAAATTCATATGAGACATTCATTTATAATGGATTAATGAACTTACTAACTAAAGGCTAGGTATAAAAGGAATACACATTTGAGAATGTATACAATAAAATTATTACAATTCAATATTGCTCAGGTACTTCAATCAAAATATTTCTAATTAGATGATTCCTTATAGTCGCTCAAATTTATTTCTATTACATGAAAACAATCGCACATAAATATTAAATAAGAAAATGTGGAATCAGGTGTGAATGTTAATGCGAATGTGAATGCGAATGTTAAAATACATAATTGACCCCCAGTGTTGAAGGTGTTGCAAATGTAAATATGATCTATCTTATTTTCTTATGGGATTTTTTCAAGTACACTACGAATCTGTTGATAAAAATGCTCTAGCACGTCGAGTTTTTAAATAAATCAGGGACAAAACGTCAAAAGATGCGTTTTTAACACTTTTTGGAAGCCATTAAAAAATAATGAGACGTACTAGAATTTTTAACGGAGGCTCGAATGAAAGTTTTAACATTTAACTTCAAGGGTGTCATACTAAAAACTAAAGGACATTACCACGGAGCCGTTGGGAACCGTTTATTTAGCCGCACGCCGTAGCCAGTGCTTTGGCTTTGAGTAGAAAACAGGGTCTACAGGGCGCGACTAAACGCAGAATATACAAAAACAATTTTTGTAGATTATAATGTACTTTAAGCAAAAAAATAATTTAGACATAATTTAATATAATATGAAAGTAGTTAAAGTGGAACAGCTTAACCACTTCATAAAGTGCATTCTACACACAAAACGATTCGGTTGAATGAACAAACTTTTTGATGGGTCAGTCATAGAATATGCTTATTATATGGACAAAAAAATATTTGGTTGACTCAATAAAATATTTTGTTATATGGGATAGTTGGTTGATTCAACCAAAAAATTGATTTGAAACAGTTAAAATTTTGTTTAATCCACGAAATTTTTTTTGCATGAACCAAATTTTCATGTTGATCTATGAAAGAAGTTTTTTTGGTTCGAGAAAATTTTTTTTCTGAATGTAGCACATATACCTATTGGTTTTTGGCATTTTTACTTGGTCCCCTATGCACTAATTGATTTTTTACCAAATTTTCTCATTTGTAATAACTAAGGTCTAATGATGAGACCAGACTGATCTCGAAACGTAACACTAAGTTTCAGATGGAAGTTTATTTAATAAAACTCTTAAATGGCTGGAAGTCGTCAGAGTATATCTTTTGATTTTTCCCATTCGTTGGTTTCTGCCAGAAGCAAAAGAAAAAAGGCACTACCATCTCTCATAGTCTTTGTATATAAATCATTCAGAACCTTATTTCGCCCGCATCGCAGTAACCAAAATTAAAATCTATTTTGAAATCGCCCATATAGTAGTATTTCATTATTCAGTTTCTTCTATTTTCAGATTCAAGTTATAAAGATTGTTTTTTTCACAGCTCTATCTAAAACTGACTGAATTTTATCATTTGAGGTAATTTTTCATTGTTGCTCTGTATCTATGAAGACACTGTATATCGGAAAAAAAGTAAGAGATGGAGATTTTCAATTTGAACAAAATTGAAGAATTTAACTTGTGCGTGTGGCAGCACGTTGGATGCAAGATATGTATGAACCGAGCGACCGAAAAGGGTGGCATTCGTAACATAGGGGGAGTATGTATGTGACGTGTGTGGCAGCCATCACGAAAAGCTAAGAGTGGTTGCCTGGCAACGCCTTTTAACCCCCACATACTCACACCACTTTCGACCAACCCCCAAAACCTCCTTGAAATCGCGTGCCATCATCATGTGAGTCAAAACTATATCTATCACGTTTACCAGTCATGGCTTTCCAATAGCAATATGCGTTCCATCCGCACTTTTTTAAAAACCTATATGGACGATTTAAAAATAGATTTAACTTTTGGTGTTCCTTAACGTTATGTCAATGTTCCTAGATATAATTGAACTTCTAAACAGCTTACACTATATATTGTGGGCTACTCTTTCAGTCCGCATAGACATAGTATTAGATGAATCTGACTGTTTGGAATAACTGAATTTTATTTTTGCCATAAATTAAGTACCTGTACCTTGAATTGATCTTAAATACCGTGTGTCTATCTCACATATGTATTAATATAATGAATAACTAACAGGTATCTCAAATTTCGAATGATTTTCAGTCGTGCGATCTGAAATTCATTTGCACTAGCAGAAGGGCGTGCGCGGGCTGCAATTCGCGAGCACTTAGGAAAAATCTCGATTGTTGCGTCGATTTCGGTATTCTAGATATGTGCAACGTGGTCTTTTGTGAAACACTTTGACTTGAATGAAGCAAAAGGATTTTATTGAATGAAATTGTGGACATTCAGAAACTAGAAAAAGAAGCCAAGTGTGTTGATCGATGTCTGTATAACGCGATATTTTGGATATGTGCATCGGTTGTGACAAGTTTTTATATATTGAACCTGGGACAAATTCCAAGGAATTGATTATCGAGGAGGTAAAGTAAAGTTCAAGTTTTTACGAGAAATCAATTTCGTTATTTTATTTTTATCTTTCTTATCGTAGTTTATTAGCAGGTTATGTTAACGCTCAAAAATTCTAATTTAATGGTTGACGGGTACATAACAATATTTATGTCTTAAACTAAGCTACAGATTCCATTTCACGTGCATGAAGCGATTGACTTTCAACCAAGCGACTAACTTGAAGTCATATTATAATTATCCGTTGACTTTCGACTGGCGAATGATCATTTTGGTCGCATCTGAAAGTCAACAGACATTTTTTACTGAAATTCCGATTCTTGCATTACTGTGGTTAAAAGTTCAAAAAATTATAGATTGGCATAATATTTGTGTGACAAATGTAGTCAATTCAATTTAGTAGTCAATGTTCTGCCATTATTGGCCTTGTGTACCTTTTTCTCGAACATGATGCAGTTTTAAATGCAATATTTATATACTACAATTTATAAATAATATATAGATAATGCTTGAAGAAACTCTGATTACATGTGTGTCCCTGGCTTTAGACTCAACTACGAAGCCACTTTAATAATGACGAGTTTTGTGTGGTAGATGTTATCATCATCGTTTTTAATGTTCATAATAATGTATAATCTATCTAATATAAACAAACCAGTTGCCCTTAGAAGTTTAAAATTATAATTAGCTCTTCATAAATCCCCTAGGAATACGTATAAAAAGGCGTGGGTTGAAGTCGAAAACTCAACTCCGAAGTCACCCAAAAAGTAAAAAAAAAAATTTGTATGAAAGTTTTAACATTGAGAGAACAAATACCGAACCGGATGTTGATATTATTATTTGTAAATTCCCCTCCGATTACAGCACGGTAAACATGCAAATACTCAACTCCGAAATACTTATTTTATAATAGGCAGCCTATCCGCAGCCCATCGATTTTACGGATCTTCACGATTCGTCACTGACAGATATGTGTATAATTTTTTCAAAGCATTCTTAAGAATATTTTTATTTTTCTGGTTTGCAAAGTTACTTATCTCTAGATTGCGCTTGGGCATCCATTCCGTCGTTTCGCAAAATAGATGTGTTTCAAAGTGCGCATGCACCAGTATTATTCTAGCACAGTCTGCTAGATTGAAGCACTTTGCACTTTATTTAGAGGCGTGGAATCCTAACTTTCGACGTGGGTGTTGCAGAAAAAATGTTTTTTCTTAAAATTTTATATATTCACGACCTCTGACAGGGTTTCAAATCGACTTTAATCATTAAGGAAGTATGCTTTATGTAATTGCAAAGTTTCGAAAGTCTGATATTTAATATAAGATTCATTTTCCCTACTGACTGGCCTATAGAGATAAATATGTACCACGGTCAAATTTAGTCATATCAGAATTTTGGGCCATTGTTCGGTCCTCCAAAACATTCAAAAATAATTTTCCCAAATCAACCCATAAACACTGAAAAACTACCCCTCAAGTAAGCTCGATCACTAGCAGGAGGGTCTCTGTAGGGTACAGTAATTTCATCAAATAATTTTCCGATACACATTTTTTAATTTATACAATAAGCTTCTTCAACGATTACTTGTGGCGGTATTGCACCATTTGCTTTAAAGTCTCTCATACAATAAAGATGTTTCCCAAGACTCTATATTATAAACATAAACATTCTGCGTCCAGTCAGAGTTATGTAGGTCCATGATTGCCATGATGATTTCCATCCTGTTATTTATATTACCTATGCGCTTTCCGACTTGGAACTTGAGCCCTTATTGGCCGAAGCTTCATATGAAGATGTCGATGCCAAGAGTTGACATCCAGTAATGACCCAAGACGATAGTCAAGCCTGGCCGTGGCTGACACGCAGTCTCGAATACATAGGTAATTATTGACTGCGAAATTTTTGAGTTTTCAAAATATAAAATTATTATTCAATAAATTATAAAATTTGGGAGAAATTAGTATTTTCCCATTTCTCTCTTTTCTAATAAAGACGTAGAAAGTGTTGCAAAAATAGCAGTCTGCCATTTTAGCTACAGAATAGCGGACCATTGTCAGAAATAATGAATTCCCGACTTCCGATTTTCGGCAGATGATTTAACCAGCGAGAAGTAACGATTCTAGCGCATACTGGTGGATTAGTTTTGCCGCGCACTTGTGATACGTACAGTCGCACAGCGAGATTTAAAATATAATTTAATTATATTCCTGTATCTATAGTTGTACTCTGAATTTCCTTTTCTCAAAGCGTCTGGAAAGATGAAAATAACAATTCGTTCATTTTTAACCTATTTTGTGAAGTACTTTAAAATCCGATACCGTTTTTTTTTTAAATTTTAGAATAATGTGTACATTGTCAAAAATAATCGTAATATTTTCATACGACAAAATGGCTATTTTTCTATACTTTTGAATATTCCATACAAGCATGGATATTTTCCGTTGTTCGCTTGAAGATTTTCTATACACTTGCGAGAATTCCATGAATTGGTACGGGAAAACTTCAATTCATTGATGCGCAAGCAAACAATGCACACCCAAGTGAAGTGCGCATGCGCTGCAGCTCGATTTGTTAGAGGAGAACGAAGAACGTCAAGCATAATGGCGTCAATTGTTTAGTTCACAATGTTTATAATTACATTTGTGTATTGGGGTTGTAGCAGTGACAAAAATGAAAAGTTGCTATTGTGAGTGAGGTATTCTCCTGAGTGTCTTGGCTGAAATAAAGTTCAGTGCAAGTCAGTGTAGACTTTTTGGCTAAAAGAACAAGTAGAAAGCAAATAGGCAAGCAAAATTCTGGAAAGAATTTTTCCCACGGTAAGTTAATTTTTACATGTAACTGTGAAGTACACAACCTTTGCGTTGCTGCAGCTTCAATTAAGATTACGTTTTAAGTATAGGTGTCCCACAATTAAGTCGGGCAAACTGCAGGGTGGGTCGAAAAAAAGTGAACATCAAAAACAGCCTACAGACTCAATAAAATGTTAGGTTAGTTCGCGAAGCTTTTAAAAATTATTTCAGTTTTTTGAGGTTCGTGAAAATGAGATTTTTTCATAGAAAAACTGAAAATATTGAAATCTTACAAGATTTTTTAAGGTTCAGCGTTTTACGTAGAATTGTAGATTACGTAAAAAAATTAGAAATAGCCATTTTTAGAAAGTTCTGATCATTATGAAATTTTTAAATATTGACTTAATTGAGCACCTGGCCATTTTAATTGCTAATATCTTATTTTTTCTTAGGTATATTTTGAGCCTGATAAAATTTGTACATGCTCAAAAATTTTTAGGATAGTTTGAAAGGCTTTTGAAAATTATTTTAATTTTTTGAAGTTTATGAAGAAGAGATTTTGTCCTATAAAAACTAAAAATATTAAAATTTTACATGATTTCCGAAAATTGGGTTTATTATGTAGATTATGGGAAAAAATTAATATTAGTGATTTTTACACGCTATAAGGAACCCAAAATGAAACATTTTTTTTTTTCGACCTACTACTGTATAATCGAAATTTTCAAATTTTTCTCAATGTTGCGAAGGGGGGGGGGGCAATTTATCATGTTATTTTCAAAGGAGGTATTAAGAAACATCACAGCTTATCATGAAAGCAGTCTTATCATATTTAAAAAGTCGGTTATAAACTATAACTTTTTTCATTAAGATAACTGAAAAGTGACGTGTCAACAAAAAAAATTCCTTGAGTCGATACGAATCGATTAACCTATAATATTATTACACTTTATTAAGTAATATATTTTTTTTATTGCAGGGAATCCCTTGTCTGGTGAAGCTGCTATTAGCACATTCTTTGCGGAGGAAACGAGGTTTTAAGAACCAGGAACATTTTAGAAAAATTTTTATACTTCTTGTCATGCAATGTTCATGACTATATTTTACGAAGTGAACTTCAAGTGTTGAGAACTTATTCAACGAAAAGTTTATTTAGTCCAGCGAATAAGGCAACCAATTACGCATTTCGTGTCATAAACGAAGATAATCTTTCTTATGTGTTTGACACTCCAAGGAATGTTTTTAGGGTGGGAGGCAATCGATATAATGGACTCATTTACCTAGGCACAATTTTGAAAAGTTATGTAAACCTAAAGGCTGTCCATATACCACGTGG
>JAUMHM010000083.1:55184293-55194656 GCA_032362435.1 Melikaiella ostensackeni
CTGACAATTGTCCGCGACTGCTTATTAACTTTTGTAACCGTATTCGGCAGAAACCCTCGGTACAGGGACCCTCTATCTATATATATATATATATATATATATATAATAATATTACAGTAGGGAGATCCAATGTAAATTTGTAAAAGTCCTCCTTCACCAAGCTGATTTGTGTAGTTATTGTCGTATAGAGTCTTTTGTTGTTTTATGTCAGAAAGATCACAACTAGTCTATTCGTTTAAAATGAAGTGTCACTGTCAGCGATCCAACCCCGAATAATACCGGAAGTCAAAGACGGTCCCTCATATCTATTTCAATGGTCCTAAATCCCGTATGAAGTAGACGTATGTAATGAGATGCTGAAAAATATGTCACCTATGTGGAGCCAAATGTATATTTACCGAAATAATAGACACAACTTCCAAAAGTGGCGAATTTACATCTCCAACGATTCGAGGTTCGCAAATATCACAATAGACAAAGAGTTTCTCAGGTAATCCGTTTGTGAGAATTCGTGGTTGACAAGCCGTATAAAAATCAGTTGGTTATAATGTTTCTGGTGCAAATCAAAGAATGAGTGAGATTTTCTCGCTTATTACAAAAAAAGTACCACCAACCTGCTCACGTTATCTTTGCAATTTTTTTAACTGTGACATACTTATTGCTTAGGTGGTCAACACGAGAATGACCACCAACTTGTTTACATTTATCTTTGCAAATCTTGTTCACTGTGGCATACTTATTATTTATCTGGCCATATTGTAAGCGTATATGCTCACTTACCTCTGGTATACTGTTTATATCATGTACCAATACCTTCACAGACTTGCACTCGATTCTCTTATACAATTTCTCCGTGACGTACGTGAAGAAATGGGCGTGGAAATTGAATCTCATAAAGAGCAACGCCCTTGTAATCAAATTTCTAGAGAAAGGTGTGTTGTAAAATGTGTGATTGTATTGTCGGGATAGTCTTTCATACTACTATCACTAGGCAGAATGAAATAAAACTGATCTTCATTCATTGTGAATGTTTTATTTCAGAAGCAGGTATTCAAGAATTGAATTTGTCAGGATATCCAGCCCACTTGACAACAACTTTTTTTGAAGAACCTTTTCCACGTGTTCTAATCACTTTTTCAACAATAAACTCGTCGTTCTTCACGTCTTCATTTCTGACATCTGTTAATTCTTCTTCATGAAAAAAATCCATCAATGACTCCACAAGCCAAATCTTCCAATTCGTTGACAATAGGCGAATATGTTTTCGAAGTTATAGCACGTTTAATGACGAAAAATTTCTCACTACATCCGGATTCATATCCTTTCTCGAAGGTGTCGCGTGCACACCTGATGCGTACGACATCGCCAACCTAATATTTAGGCTTTTTCTTTTTGTCGATCTTGAAGAAATTTCTCAAAACCTACACCGACAGATTTATTTCCTTTTGTCAATTTGCAAGCAAATTGGTATGGAACCATTACTTTTCTCCAGAATGCGAGTGAAGCCATTTTTACCTCAGCTGTAGACTTGTTTTTAAGTGTGGTTCAACCGATGCATACTTGCTAAATACATCGATTATCACTGAAATATATGAATTATCATCATTGTATGTTTTTAAAGATTGTCAATGCACTAAATATGCCTCCCATAGATCATACACATCGTCAATATTATAATAGGATCTTCTAAAACGTTTTCTGACTGGTCGGTGAAGATTAAAACTATCTTGACTTCTTAGCCAATTCACAACCTCTTTATGTGATATTCTATTTCTGGTACTTCTTATAAGTTTTTCAATGCCCGAATCGTCGCCCGTCGTCTTCGTCCTCTGTTAGAAGAGATGTATTAAGATTGAATGATTCACCCTGCAATTTTTTTTTCGCTCATTTGGAGTTGACGTTTTGCTTGTCAGAAAACTCAAAATCTGTGAAGCTTTCCAATATTTGCTGTTTCCCACAAGATCTCTCAGTTTGAATATTTCACGAAGGAAATGAGTAAACTGCTGCCTTCTAGGAACGACAACTCCTTTCCTTTATCGCAATGCGTCATTTATAAGATCGACAATGCTTGAATGTTCCACCCGGCGTCCGTCGATCAAGACTCTACCTTTCGTATCCCAATATAGTCTTTCTTTTACACCCGATTTTCGTAACTCGTCTAGTAAAAATTCAGCTTTATTTATGTATGTTTTCGAAACTAAAGGAACAATAGCCTTCATAGGCAGGGTTGTATCTTCTGCCATATAATTCGTCTCCTCTTTATCATTTGTCTTATCACTAGACTCTTACTTGTTTGTTGGCGATGATTTTCGTGATTCCTCGGTAGAGAAAAGAAATTTTTGCAAAACTTGGTGGTACATTTTCCATTTTTCACGATCGTCCTTCACTGACGGCGAGAATGAAATTTGACTTATTTCCATATTTAGTCTATTAAGAGAATTACCAGGTGTTTGGGTGGTTGGCAGAGAAAAATTTATATTTTGCACATCATTTTGTTGATGTTGTGAAAAATTTATGAGTATGGTGTTGAAGTTGTAACAGGCGATCACTAGGAACGAGTACCATTTTCCGGGCGTGCTCCACGGAATTCTTTACGAAGATTTTGTTAAAGAAAGATTTGAAAGAAGGAAACCGATGATGAGTGCTATTAAGCATGGAAAAATCAACCTTTTTGTGCGATGAAACTTTTTTTACTTTTTCATGTATCACATGGTGTGGCTAATTTCCGTAATGTGCGTCTGTGTTTTTTCAAATTTAGTTTTTCACTCTTTTTCAAAGGAACATTCCCGTATAAAATGTTTAACGCGCACTCAAAAATACATTCAACAAGTTTTGAATCGGTGGTTTTAAGTAATACGCGGCGTTGATCAGTGTTCAGGTGTAATAATGCGCGCAACGCTGAGGGGGTTTTCACACCAATGGGACGTTTACGTGTTTTCGACTTTAGTGGACGACTGGAACAGAAGTATCGGCATTTCGGGTTTTTATACCCTTTGCAGGAACGTAGACGTGGTAAAATGGATCGGTTGGGAATATCGCCGTTCTAAAACGACAATTTTCAGGAGTAGATTGTTTTAAATCAAAGAGAAGATAGCCGTGCGGATGAGAAGTGGTATCGTGGTAGGCATATGTTGAATTTGTGCACGATTGCAGCGATTTTTGAAAACAACAATATAATAAGCGTTAAGAAATATATCACGCTGACCATGACCCTGGTGAAAGAGTATCTGTGAAATGAAAATAACACTCAAGTTTTTATGATGACTACCCTTGGTAAAGAGATCAACGATTGTATTACTCGAGGATTCACGCAATAAATCGTCTATAATTAATAATTTTGATATGATCTGATGATAGCGGTAAAATAATATAAAATAATAAAATAATTTAAAAAATCTGATGAATGCGGTAAACCTTCACGAAATTCGATATTCTTTCCGTATTCGACATAAGATGGTTGCCATTCGGAATAATAAATAATTATGATTCGGAAAACAACATCACACATTTGATGGATGTGACGAATGACTTTGTTCACGAAAAACGTCTTTCCACACCTAGTAGGACCACAAATAATTGATGTGAAGGGATGTTTCCACCTTGAATCCATTTTTGAAAATGAAACTATTCATGTAAATCCTATTTTTTTAATACCTTTTCCGTTCTGCCCCGGATGTTGGTGAAAAAATTGGGAAAGGTTCCCCGCGGGTGCGGACAGGGGGGAGGAATTAGCTAATACGCCCCCGCACACGCCGCAACACAGCAAATCATCTGGTAGCCAGGTAGTGGTATTATCTCAACCCCGTAGTAGTAGCTCATAACGCCCGCGTCTCTGGCGTCCAGGAAAGTGAGCTTATAGTCTGAACGCCGCGCCCCGCCCATGTCTGCCATGAGCTCATTACGAGACATGGCCGTCGCCACCGCCTCCCTTCGCCAAAGCTTTCGATTCAGAGTTCTGAGGATTCTATTGAACATATTTTAACCGAAGCTATGTATAGGATCTCTGCGTGTAACCAAATTTTCTACAGGAAATAAAAAGGAAGTAAGGAAATATTTTGAATACCCCCATCACCAACACATGTCCCGCTCATCTTGAACTTACAGTCTATTAAAAATTGACCTAGTTTTAAAGTAAGGAATATTATGTAGTAAATGAGGATTTGTTTCACATTTTTTGTCTATATTTTTAAATATTGTTTTTAAGTTGAATCCAAACTCTAAACAAATAAATGTTCTGAACATGAAATATGTGAGAAAAATACAAAACAAAATTAAGAAAGATGAAATGTACAATTAAATCTATTTACAAATTACGATAAATCTATCTTTATCATCATCGTGCGTGAGATCTATAATTTCTGGCTGTTGTGGTGGCGGGGAAGATGTTGCACTAATATCTCGTATTCGCTTCCTCGAGCGAGAGCGAACATCAACAGTAGCGGCAGCAGCAGCGGCGGCTTTATCCCTCGCTTCATTAAGAAGACGAAGAGCTATGTTCGAGATTCGAACGAATCCCTGGTTTGATGGAATCTCGCCTGGTTCAAAACCATCGCTGTCCAGTTCCATAATGTCGTCGTCATCATCATCTTCGCCACTGTCTGAAGCGTCTTCACACTTCACAACGAGGTCGTCTCCATCATGTTGTCTGTAATCTGAAGAAAATAATAAAAGTATTAAATATTTGTCAAAATATCGTTTATTTTTTTTAACAATAGATATTCATTTATACTTACTAATAAGGATGTTTACATTCCTCGGGATAGTGACTTTTATCGTCACGACCTCTACTTCTGTGAAATCATCATCATCACCTTCGCTGTCCTGCCCTTGGTGTCCTGCTCCAGTGGTACAACTCCCAAGGGCCTTTGCGTCGCTGTTGGTACTACTGCTGAATCTGTAATGAAAAAATGAAAGGAGATGATTATTCATGGACACACACGCACACAATTCTACATTTGGAAAAACCGTACTAACCTATTTTCAGTTATTATGAACATGCAGATATGTTCTCTTAAGAGAGAGAAAGAGGAACAGAGTATAATTTGTGAGATTTGAAGCGGATCCTTATAGCCATAAGGGATCGAGTCATAATTTTCTATGAAACGCCTTTTATTACAAACAGGCCTGACGGTTTTGGTTTCTATGATTGTGAGGACGTCATGAAATGCGGTACGCCTGATTGCTCTAAAATTTTATTTAATTGATTCGACTGCTCTATCGACAGTCATTTTCCGAATTGTATTGAAGTTAAAATTTGTTGACTATTTGTAATTTTATGTGATCCCTTTAAACTTACATTTTGTGTAATTTTTCCCATTTCCGTCGATCACCTGATACGCATAAAATTTGAGACCTCTAGAAACCGAAGTATTTATATAACTTCACTTACCGTATTCCCCCTCAAGCTTGTCAGTCATTTGACCCAAAAGACGACCAAGAAGAAGATTGTACTCAACAGTCTCTTTTCATCGTACATAATGCACGAGTCAGTGTCAGAGTACAATACCCAGCGTCCCAACTGAGATAGGTGCTCGTACAAAACTAGACGAGTCTGGGCTGTAGTACACTACAGGCACTATTGCTGTCGGCAGCAATCACTACATTTGTGTTGGACAAGGGTTCACAAGCTTCGGCCAGGTATTTAAACGAGACACAACGCATGTTGCCGTTGACGGGTATTATGTCGAAGACCTCTATCTCCGAATGAACAAATAGCAGCAAAAGGTCTTTTAAAGTCTCAACATAACGTGACTGCATTGAATTTTCACGTTGTCCGAATTTCCCCCAAAATGTATTACAGCACAGTTAAGCCAGTGAACAAGGACCAGGATTCTTAGTAATATTATGGTAATCTATTTCAACACCCTCGAATGGCGAGTGCTCATTTAAATACGACAGTTTACTAGCCTCGTCAATACACTCATTCGGCTAACCTGAAGACTCTAGCTTCATTTTTAAAAATCTATCTATGTAATTATCAAACAATCCGCCCTCCCGTATTTTGGGATTGTACTGGACGGCATTGTACAGATATATTTCATAAATAGATATTATCTTGTAGTGCATTTCTACCGCTTTTTTCAACACATAAAACACCCATACTCCCTCAATTTCCGGCATAGCATGCTCTTATTGACACTCTTCCTGTTAGAGATTATCACAACGAGCATTACAGAGTGGAAACATCACTTTTTTATGCACTTTAAGAGGGAGTACTGGCTGATGAAGCTTTTTAGGCGGTAAAACACGGCACTTTATGAGGCCTTCTAAATTGTTTAAATTTTCAAAAGAGTCACCAGTTATAGCCATACAATCAGCACCCGCGAGAACTTTTGAGTGTCCTACGGAAAATTTTCCGCATTTTGAGATGAAAGGGTAGAGAGAACAAATATCTGCATAATGTATTGTTTCGCTATCCTCAATCTCATGAGAACAATTCGTATTACCCATATGACCACCATAAAATAAACCTCAAGGATTTAATGCGTCATTTAGCAATAACAGGTGATCTTCAAGGAAACAGCATTGGAGGAGAATTTTTTTTCATCGCTCTAAATTAATATTCCCACATTTCTGTGAGAATGTAACCGGTATTTTCCAGCTTTTCGCTTTGAGCACGGGTACGTTCGAAATGTTCATCTAACGAATCTCCATTATTTAATCTCGTGTCATGGTTAATTTTCCTACAGTCAGTACACGCATGCCAGGAACACTCGTCGAATTGTAAAATATACTTACTACCCTGGTCTAGTCGCTTTTCAAGCTCTCTTTTGCACCACAATAGCCATTCGATGGCTATTCTCTACTGTAAAACTCTGCAGCAGGAACAGGATCCTTGTAGTCGATGTAGCCAGGCGTATTGAAGAGGTGGGGAAAAGTGCCCTTTTCAAGTCTGTCAAATCCAAAGGTTTTTGGGGGTTTGCATAAGGGCATATGTAGATAGTTCAAACTATCAATAAATTTTACACGACCTAACTTCATCAATAGTATATTGATCCCGTTTGTTATAATATCGGGTTTGCTTCGGGTACCTTTTTTTCAACCAGATATTTCAAAATAAACTGCGAGTCAAATGCTTTTGCATTATGTGCAATGCGAATGATTTCGCTAAATTTACTTTGCTGTCTGGTCATTAGTTAAACAAACTATGCAACTGCATTTTCACCTTCAAAAATATACACACGAAAACCACAATACTGGCAAATTTCGTTCATATTTTTGAGGCCTATGCAGCTTGTACAAACTCTCTATGCCACACAGAGGTTTGGTTTGTGAACATTTTTGTCAGGGTCACCAGGCAGTTTTTCGCACTGTTGTGTTTCAAATTCATACAAAACAAAACTCATGAGTTGATTGTTTTTTTACGGTTTTGTTCAAAACCGGCGAAATGAAACATTGGTGATCGGTATTACGCCTACATTCACAACTGAAAGAATATTTTTTTCCGCATTCATGAGTTTTTTCCACCCGTGAATTAATCAAACGTGCGCAACCCGTGCAAATACGTGAACCATTACAAACGGACGTTTTTGCTGAAAAATATTTTTTTAAAATTTAGTTTCAAATGATTATTAAAACACGTCTGCCCGTGAAAAACCTTATTACACCTGTCACATTGAATTGTGATATTATTAGGATTTATAGCACTAGACTGGCATGTAGGTGTGGAACGGCAGGCAGTGCATATATTTAAGCATCTATGCCCAGCAGGATTCAGATAACTTTTATTGCAGGGCATAAAAAACCGTTGGCTGCTTGCCGCTGTGGATAAATTTGAAAGAGGGTGGAAATGCTTATCATTCAACATGATGTTAAGATCAAACAAAACCGTTTCACCCGTCTCGGTTATGAGATCTGACTCATTGTGAAGAGGCGCTTTACTACTCTTTACAAAGGTCGAAAATTGAGAAATAATAATTGCAATCTTGTCAGGGACAAGATGTAATTGGAATTTATGAGTCTCATCGATTCCACAACCGTTTTTCGGGGATTATTAACCCTACATCGTTCACGATTTCATTGGCTAGAGTTGTTTGTAGGGTACTATTGCCTTTCCTCACCTGCTCATATCTACGCGCTAGAGCGCCTAAACGACTCGTTCCGTGCTCAGCGTGAATACGCGCAACTACGATAGAGCGAAGGAGGCACAGATTGTTTTTCTTAACACTTGTTGAGAGTGAGCGTTTGCTAACATCTTTGTGTGTCTATAATGCTCTAACTGCCTCTTCGCAATACGCGACGACCTCGCCAGCCCGATTATTTTTTGATTCGTTAATGTGCACCTTGATCTCAATCCCGTTCAAGTTAAATTTCGGGTAATAGGTTGATCTCTCATACTCTATACGGTAATAATTCTCCCCCTCACCTGGTATTTCTGGTTGTTGTTGTGGTTGTTGCTGTTGTTGCCATTGTTGTCGCTGTTGTTGCCATTGTTGTCGCTGCTGCTGTTGTTGTTGTTGATGTTGTTGTTGCTGATGGTCGTTGTTTTCACCACCTCCAATTTGCTTCATTACTTCTCCTGGTTATTGTTCTTCTTCTTTCTCTGGCGCATAATGACGCAATCGCTTGCCTGCTACTGCATCATCCAAAGCCATTATCTGTAAAATATAAAAATCATTTACTAAATAGGTACTTCTCATCATTTAATAATTCTTAGAAAATTTTAAATACCAGTTCGTTTAATTATATAGAAAGCTCTCTTCTTCTTTATTCAAAATATATTCAAAAATTAAATACAAAACATGAATAAATTCTTTCTACGAAAACGAATGAAATTTGAAAAGGAATAATAATGAATAATTAATAAAGTGAATAATTTCATTCGATTCGATGCGAAAATTCTATTTTCTTTGGACTACGGAAAAAAAAGTTTTGAAAATTTTGTAACAAAAATTACTTTCTGAAATATATAAAAATTATAACTAAAGAATCTTATGGAAAATTTTATCGACTTTTTCAACTCTTTGAACAAGAATCTCGTAAAATTGAAAATTTCTAATCTTTATAAGGTTTTGAAAGAATATAAGTGAGTGAATAACTTTTCTAGATTCAGTGTAACAAATTTTCACTTTCTTTTAACAATGAAAAAAATATTGAATTCTTTTCAACAAAATTAGGTTTCAAAATATATACAGACATAAAAAAAGTCAAAGAATCTGTTAGAAAATGTGATAAACTTCTTGAACCCTTAAAATGTGCGGATGATTTTGAAATTGTACACCCTTTTATTTTATTTTATGTACACTGAAATTCCAATATGAGTCCGACTTTGGTTCTTGCCTAAAATGGCCTTGGATATATATCCGTCGGACTCGAATGTCAACAATCAGGGCGGCATGAACCATTTCTATGTGATTTTCGTTCGCAGTAAAAAATATTTATTGAATTTCTTTGAATGTTTGTTTTTGAAGGATAAATGCTACCTTTCGTTTTCTTGCGATATTTTTGCAACACATAACGTAAACACTGAAAGCGAATGAAGCGAAGTGCGGACCGTGCGAACTGACGAAATTATGCGCTTATGATGCAGCCCGCTTTGTTAGTGTGGTACTAGACGAGTTTGCTGGCTTTAGAGTGACGCTCTATGTATCCCTTCATCCCCTGGTCACCGAACAAAATTCTCGGAATGACATATTGCGGATCGACTTATCATGGATTTTCACTGTATTTAATTTTAAATGCACTACAGCATTTACAATTAGTTCATTTCTAAATGGTCAAATTCATTCATTTCCCGTTATAACTGCTTAGTACTCAAATTATTTAAATTTGTAGAACAAATTTTCATGAACTTTTATGGGTATCACAGTAAAATTATACAATTTCAAGTGTTTCTCATTTTCAGGTTGTCTAATGTGGAAGGCTTCCAGTTTGGATTTATTCAATCATGAAGTTTATAATTCAGAATTATTTAATTTCAAACTCTTCAAACTTACAAGCACGCCACTCCTTAGGCTTTTAATTGAAACACTACCGTCGGAAATTATTGACGCGGCTAGCTGATTTCAATAGATTTCGAATGATTTCAAGAAATTTCAAAGATTATACAGTTATTTGGATCTTCTCCGTTTTCTATTTTAAAAAGTAGGAGAGAATCGGGTAGACCCGGCCACTCGTGATTTTGAATAAACTGTACTTTCTGCGATGATGAATCAACATTGTCGTCTTTAAAAATTGTACCAATGCGTAATTTAAAAAATAGAGACCCACATCTCTCATTAGCTTAAAAGAGATTTCGAACTATGTGACCTGTGGTTTTTGTTTAATAATTTCAGGTATTTTTACATTCTCATCAGAGAATGTATTAGATTTTTGTAAAATTTGCCCCCCCCCCCCCCCGGTTTGTAAAAAATTAAACGTGTTT
>JAUMHM010000083.1:55213349-55223654 GCA_032362435.1 Melikaiella ostensackeni
TTATTTTTATTATATTATTTATTTAATATATTTATATTGTTATATTTGGATTGTAACTGTTAATATCAATTAGCATTCTTTTCCTTTTACGGGTTCCATGGAGTTTTTCATAACCTTTTCAATAATCACCAGCATTCTTTGAACAAATAAACATGCGACCTTCTCAAATTCGGATTAACAACAAATTATACTTTTTTCATACTCAGTGTTTTTTCTCTATTTTATTTTATTTTTTTTGAAAGAAGGCTTAGGTTTTTCACTCTGAATGCCTTGGTGGTAAAAAATGGACATATATTATTAAAAAATTTGATTTTGCACGAAAAAGGATATTCATTTACTTAAGGCTCTATCCACTTTAAGGAATACATTCTCATCATAATATTCGCGCTTCGCGCTCGATTTTCTGCGCTCACCGTATAATATATACAAATGAATAGTTGAAAGGACAATTAAAAAATTAACTTGATGATTTAAGATTGGTCCTATAAAGAAATGTCAAACGGCAATTTTATTTGGCTTTTCAAAAACACAAATTCTAATCTTTTGACTTTCACTCTTATCTCGCGTCGTTTGGCACAAAAATTAAATTAAAAATATTCCAATACCATTTTGTTGTTATGACAACCTAATAGGACTTTCAAAAAGCAACGTTTTTCTACTCTTGACTTTTTTTATATCCTGCATTGTTTGGCTGAAAATTTTCATTTTCGTTTTTTTTTTAATATTGAATTTTCTGAATGCTATAACTCTGATAATTCACTTTTTGTCGAAAAAAAAACATGAGGATAAATTGTTCGACTTTCTGAGCACTACAAATAATCGGACACATAATTTTTGAATCTCACAAAAATGGTCTCTAAAATTTTGAAAATGCTCTAGATTTTTTAATTTTCATCCAAAATGGTTGGCTAGCGAACTCGACATTCAGTTTTCGACACTGAAAGAATGTCCAAAGGCAAAAACTTGATTTTACGAAAAAAAATCCTGGCTACAAAAATTATTTAGCCCACAAAAACCCAACATTCAGCAAAAAATTTGAAAACAATGTAAGTATGGGTTTTTCTGCTTAAAATCGACTTTTTATATTCTGAAAGAAATCGTCGCCATTTTCTTAGTTTTGAACATTTTTCAAATTTTCCGACAAACTTCGAAGGAGGACGGTTAAACTTATTAGAAACCAAAAATAAAATTGGAATTCCTGAATTAGATCAAAAACTATAATGGCAAAAAAAAATTTGTCTTTCTGTTTTAAACGGGTGTCAAAATGTAAATACTCTTAGCTAAATTCTGCGACTTGAAGTGTAGAACCTGCCTGATTTAAAATGTATTTTGTCTTAGTATTCTTGAAAAATTTCGATAAATATAATTTTGTTTTTAATTTTGTGACATAATGAAGCAAATACGTAATTTGAAAGTTTGATTTGGAAGAAGGGTTCTTTGAAATAATTGTTTTTTCTGTCAAATATTTCTTGTCTCCATTCAGCACTAAAATATACTGCGTGCGATTTTCAAACAATTTGGAATGAAAAATTTGAAAACATTTTCTTTTCTCCCTTCCGAATATACCAAAATGTGACTCATACATACTTCTATCTGCCTCACGGTGCAATTTTATTACGTTTATATATAATACGACCTTGATCAAAAAGTTTTAGGACTTTATTTTTAAAATCAAAAAAAATACAAGTTTATTCATCATAATCACAATTGTCCCCTTCAAAGTACTCCCCATCAACTGCAACGCACTTATGCATACAATGAAAGAATATTATTATATTAAAGAAACACTAATTGTCAGAAAAGCACCGAAGTTATTGATTCATTCATTACTTGCGAAAAGTGTTGGGCAAATTGCCTTTATTTTTCAAAAATTCAATATATTAAAACATACATAATCTATTGATTTCAGATAAAATAAAAAATTCTCTTTTATTATTACCTGCAATTGTTTCTTGGGCGTTCTTCACAAAAAAAAATCGAAATTCAACAATTTTTCAAATCAAAATTGATTTTTTTTCGAAAACCATTGATTGTAAAGAAAAATTTTATGAACAAAATAGTTGTGGGTTACCAATATCTCTTAGCCTGTTATTGAAGTAAATCATGAAGAATCAACATCTTTCTTGATAAATCTGAAAAACTACAAGAAACTTTTTTTTCATCATAAAAACTAGTATCATTCTAATAATCTTGACTAAATCAAAAAATGTTTCATGCACAAATGTGTAATTGATTGAGAACTATATTTTTTGAAAATAATATTTTCCTCTGAAAGGCATACTGTTTAAGGTATAGTTCGTTTTTTCAGCAAAATCATAAAAAATCAGTGTTATTTTCATTTTTGGTCAATTTTATCGAAGAATAATGATTTTATCAAAAAATGTTATGAACAAAAAGTCTTATTTTTACAATTTCTTATTTTACAATTTTTACCAATTTCTTTGTCAAATATTTTTTTATAAAAGCAATAGTTTTCTTAGTCAATCAGGATAACCGTGAAAATAGAGGTCGTTTCAAACTTTCATTGTACCTCAGAAATTAAAATGCAAAGAAAAGCCCTTGAGGGGCTTTTTTCGTACAAGGTTAAACGTATGAATTTACATATAATATTCACATATAAAGTTTGGAGGATAGCAGGTAAGTCGATCTGAGGGTGATAAATTTGATAAAAAGAAGCTTTTTAGACTTTCAAATATTTATGTGAAAGAAAAACAAAGGCTTGACTGAAATTATTTCTATGAAATTCGATTTAGTATAATATAACTTATAACTTTTTATAAAAAGCGAAATCGCTGAACTTGGGAATGAGAAATTGGCAGCTCTTTTAATTTTGGTGAAATTTAGTAAATTTATAGACAAATTTGAAGATGGCTTTATTTTTTAGTTTTCGTTATACATGTTGAGTTGCTGAGAAAATTCCAGTTTATCACATTTAATGGTCATGATGTTTCAATAATGATTCAGTATAAATTTTTCTACTGGATGGAGGGTCCCGAAATGAATTAATTTAGTACCATGCAGAGATTTTTCTTTGAAAACAATTTTTTGATGAAGGAAAGCTTGCCTTAAAACTCAAACTGTCTACCATTACGAATTATCCGTAAAACTAATCCCTTCCCAGCTCGTTCAGGGCTATACTTGAACAGGTCAGTCTCACGAAAAATTCCGTACAATTAGTCAGTGTATTAAAAGTACTTTAGTGCAAAACTTTAATATTACACTGAAAGTCCCTAATAAGTCAATCTGCAATATGTCATTCCGAGAATTTCGTTTGAGGATCAGGGGTCGAAGGGGTACTGAGAGCGGCACTCTAGAACACTCGCGTGCATATTTCGCAATCATTTTTAAATACACGCGGAAAGTTCTCTTTTCATCAATTAGTGTTCATTATTAAAAAAGGTCCATACTTTATGATAACAAAAATCTAAATTTGTACAAAATCAAGTTCATTAATATTATATATTGATACTGGAAATAGTTCATACGGCCCTGATTGTTGACATTGGAATCGCTCCGCTATATGTCCAAGGCCATTTTAGGCAAGAACCAAAGTCGGACATAATAGGGACTCTCAGTGTAAATATATTGCAAATTTTCACACCGGACAGTTGAAAAACTTTCAAATTCGAATAATTTTACTTGGAAATATGTTATGTTGGTGGAGGCGACGTATCCTATATCTAGAAGTTTCGCAATATTGTCCGATTATTGTTTCAATGTAGTTAAGAATGTCCCAAGTGCGAATTGCCGGTACTGAAAATACGGCCCAATACTCGATCAATCTTGGTAGCCAAAAGTCGGCCAATGTTACTGGACCACTATTAGCGATTAAATCGGCACAGTGTTGTCCCAGTACTGGCACAGTACATTGGCATTTCAAATTTGCCAAGCTTTCGCCGAAGCTTGGCCCAGAAATAATCCATTACTTGACCGAAAGTCGGCATCACTCCGGCAAACTACGTTTGAAGTCAAAAAGCCAGAGTACGGCCCAGTAACGGCCCATCAAAGGGCCGAAGGTCGGTATTACTCCGAAAAACCATGTTAAAAGTAGAAAAGCCAGAGTCTGGCTCAGCAATGACACTTTACGGGCCCAAAGTTGGTATTATTCTGGCAAACCAGGCTGGAATTCAAAAAGCCAGACCCGGCCCAGTAACGGCCCATAAAAGGACCGAATGTCGGTATTACTCCGACAAACCATGTTGGAAGTAGAAGAGACAAAGTCTGGCCCAGCAATAACACTTGACTGGGCCCGAAGTCGGTATTATTCTGGCAAACCAGGTTGGAATTCAAAAAGCCAGACCCGGCCCAGTAACGGCCCATAAAAAGGACCGAAAAATGGAATTACTCTGTCAAATCATGTTACAAGTAGAAAAGGCAGAGTCTGAACCAGCAATGGCACTTTACTGGGCCAAAAATCGGTATTACTCTGGACAGTTAACTGAAGCTGTAGAGTCGTCGTCCATTCGTCATCATTACGACTACAAGTATTACACAAAGTTCACCCGAAAAGCATTTTTTTACAGTCAATATTATGTCAAAATATTATCAATTAAGCATTTCCGAAGAGCTAAATGAAGGAAAAAGAATAAATCAGAGCATTCATTCACTCATTATCTTTTTTCACATTGAATCCCGTTTGTCTACATTCGCTTTTCGCGTGTTTTTGATTAGCGACTCTATTATGTCAATGTGACAGATGATTAGTCTACGTCAGTTTGACATCTTATAAAATTATTGTCTTTTCGCTTGAAGCAACATGAAGTCGCTCCCCTTGCATGGATATATGCTCTATCATAGATTTTCAAGTCTATTAATTTTGCGTTTGATTTTGCACTTTAGATTAAAATGATTCTTCAAAATGAAGAATTCTCGTTTCGATGAATTCTCAAAATGAACGCTGAAAATATCAGTGACTTTCTTGGACAAAAATCACAGCTTTTAGTAAAAAAATCTATCCAGTCACTTTGAATGTCACTTGATACTACATGATATTATAATATAATATAATGTTAATATAATATTATATAGTATTTATCATTTATGAAATTTCTGTGATTCCATTTCACAATGGTGCAGGTTACTATTTTAAAATTGTACAATGTCGAATGTTTTATTTAGAAATAGTGGCTAATTTTGAAGTAATGACTCTTTCAACATCAATTTTTAAAAAATTTCTTACTACACCCTGAGATATTTTAGATATGTATTGAGAATTTGACTGCTAATATCATACAATAATTTTTAATTGATACCCTTAATGATTGAAATGGTTGAGTTTTGAAGAGTATAATTAACAGTTTGTAAATTGTAAATTTTGAAACGACTTAGATATACTTAAAATAACTGAAATTTCAAGGGGTATGAGTATAAACAAGTTTTAATATCACAATTCTTGGTACCGTAGGCCGGGACTAAACGAGACACGTTGGGGAAACTGGGCTACTCATAATTTCATATTTTATAATTTGATTAATCTTTTTCTGATTAAAAATCTGAAATATTTTTTATTCTTTTCCGTAAAACAAATGTTAGATTTTCTCGTGGAGACTGGTTGGTTCAGTTTCGTCAGGGAGTTTTGATAAAAATAATATTTATATAAGGTTGTTATTTTCTGTATTTTAGTTAAGACGATCACAAAAGCTTGGAAAACTTCACTTGCAATTTTGAAAAATTATTTCAAAGTTCAACCAAGATGAGATGTTTAGTTTTTGCTGTAGAACGATTTCTATAAAAAGTTCCGAATTTGTAGGGGAAAGTCGGACATGCTCAGAAATTATATACTGAACGTGAGATCGTCTCGTTCCTTTGAATAATGCGTTGAAAATGTTAAAAACACCATTTTCGAAGTCCAAACAGGTAGAACTTCAAAAATTATTCTCTTATTAAGTATTTTTATACTTGATTTTACTTAAACTTATACTTTATTTAAATTAGGTTATGCTTTTACTGAAAATAAGTATGTATTTTTCAGTTTTTACTTATCGTATAAGTTTGATTTACTATAAAATAACAACAAAAACATATATTTTATGATATTTTGCCATTTAGTACTACAGAATTGCGGTTTCTGCCTTCTTACTGAAATTGGATGCCTTAGCGCCACCCTGAGGAGTAAAGACAGACACATTTTGGATGGCAATAACTAGTCACTTAAAGCGAAATTAGATTCTTGAACTCAATGGTATGCGAAAAGAAAGTGTCAGCCTGACACTTGAATGATCCTGTTGCGTCTCCTTGTAGGCCTATGCGTGTCTCCAAAGCCCTCTCCATACGAAGAGGATCGCAGCCACGCCCTTGGCCGATATGTCTGACTTACTGATGCAGTTACTGCCCGTGAGTGCCAGACCCTTACTCGCAATTGCTGGGCGGTGACATAAAATGTGAATAGCTGTTTCATCATCCTGTCTGCAGCCAGTGGCCTTATTCCACTCCTTCCGATGTTCCTCGGTCAGCCAACTGTTAATTTCTTCAGTAACCAACTCACTGGAAATGCCTACGACTCGTTCGGGACGAGTGAAGTTTTCTTTTACTACTAGTTTTGATAGCCTGTCCGAGATCTCATTACCTTCGATGCCAATGTGTCCAGGGATCCAAAGTAAAGTCAGTCGGTTATTCGTTGCTAGATTGTCCAGAGCCTCGAAGCACTCCCATATCAGTAGCGACGTGATCGTTGTTCTATTCAGGGCCACTATAGCAGCCCTTCTGTCCGATCAAATGCGGATGTTTCTTCTATTGCAATACTCCTGTGCCTTGTAGGCACACTCGAGCATGGCCATGATCTCAGTTTGCAGGACTGTGGCATAGGACACCATCGGAATTGTGAAGTCCATTCAAATCCTCCTACGGTAGACACCGGCTCCTGCTCTCTCCTTGTTCTTGGAGCCATCTGTGAACCAGTTGTCCCCATGACCGGACAAATATTCCTCGTCATTAGCCTATTTCTCTCTTGCGGATAGGCTGACCCTATACTCATTGTCGAGAAGGTAGCGAATAGGCGTTTTGTCCCTGACCATACTCAAGGTCAGCCTACTCGCGATGTCAGTTGGGATCCGCAGTTCTGTCGAGATCCTTCCGTCGTTAACCATCTTCATTCTTCAGGCTGTCTTCGCAGTCATGGCCTTGATGGTGAGATGGAGGGGCTTTAACCCTGTTCGTGCCCCCAATGCCACCGAGGGATTCCACTTCGTGGCACTTCGTAGAACCAGTCCCCTGATTCTTCCCATTTAAGATTACACAGTGGACAGTTCAACCCTGCTCCACCAGACCACAGCCGCATAGGTGAGCCCGGGTTACAGGATCGCAGTATAGATCCACATTAGTGTCTTCGGTTTCAAGCCCCAGTTTTTCTCTATAGCTCTCTTACGAAGCCAAAGGGTCGCTGTGAGTTTTTTGCACTTTTCCAGATGTTCTTTCCATGACAGCTTCATATCCAGGATGACTCCTAGGTACCTAGCTCGTTCAGTGATTTTCAGTTGTTCTCCATCCAGTCTCAGTGTACTTGTGGTCCCCCACTTGTGCCTCCTGGTGAAGACAACTACGTCCGTCTTACGCAGATTGACCGATAATCCGGTCCTTTTGCACAACGTATCTACTGTCCTGAGTGCTTGCTGCATTACTCCGAAGAGCGCATCCAGATGCAGACCACACACGATGACCAGTATGTCGTCCGTTTAGCCTATAGCGTGGTATCCTTGACTCGTGAGTAGATGAAGCTGTTCACCAACTACCAAGCACCACAGTAGGGGCGATAAAACGCCTCCCTGCGGGCATCCCGAGACAACAGTTCTACATAAGGTGGTATCACCCTTAGTCGTTGTGAGATTCCTGTTTCCCAACATGTGGCAGGTCCATTCTTCGACTGCAGTTGGTAAACCGTGTGCAATCATGGCCACCCTAATCACCTCTCTAGAGGTGTAGTTGAAGGCTCCTCCAATTTCCATAAAGGCTCCAATCGCGAGGCCTTTCTGCTTCACTTGTCTTTGGATTAGATTTATTGCTCCGCTTAGGGCTGTTTTGGTCGAGTAACCAGCCCTATAGGCGTGTTGCTCCTTGTATAGTGGCCTACTTAACAAGACCTTGTCACGGGTATATCTATTCACAAGTCTTTCACCGATTTAAGTAGGAAAGATGTAAGGCTGATGGGACGAAAACCTTTGGGTGAACTATAACCGATCCTGCCTGCTTTCAGAATCAAGGCCACTCTCGTGCCTCTCCATGTCGTCGGGACACATTCCAGTGATGATGGACTCCTTAGCAGTCTGTAAGCAGAGGAGGTATATGCCATCCGTTCCAGGAGACTTGTAAGGGCTAAAAGACTTCAGGGCCCACCTGGAAGGAGTGACAATCTCGTGGGCTAGCCGCCGTTGAGGTCCAGTTGAGCCACAGATCACTTGAAATGCCCTCGAGGTGTCGTTTCCTTTTCCCCAAACCTTATAAAGCCCGGAAAATGTGCTTTGATCAGGTGTGTCAAGGTCTCTTCGTCCAACACTGAGTATCCTTCGTTGGTCAATCTTAGAGTACCGAGAATAGCATCCGGATTTTGATTGAGCAGCTTGTACAGTCTGGCCGTCTCTGCCCCTTTCTCGATGTCTGTGCAAAAGTTTATCCAGCTTTCTTGCTTAGCCTTACGTATTGCACCCCTGTACTCATCTCTCATCATCGTAAATGATGTCTATAGTTCTTTCGTTTTGCCAATGCTGGCACGTCTGAACCTCTCCCCAGTAACACCCCACCCTTTTTCCATCTCGAAAAATTACCAATAATTGATATTTTGTTTGTGAAAGTCAAATTTTTATTTCCTCACAAAATGTTTACGATTAATGGGATGGACGTAAAAATCTTATCGAAACTGAAGTAGACAAAATTTAATTTTATTGACATGAAAAGAGTTACAAATAGCTGAAATCGATGATACCCTCAAAAAACGAGAAATATCACCTCCACCCGCTCGGTAAATATATGCCCTAAACGCAAATTTTTTTCTCATAAACTGAGGTTTGAGTCCGGTCTGAGAAATTTGGTTTTTTGGGAGAGAGCACTCCAGAAATAATGCACCATATGTGCACTGTGGATGCTATAAAACAACTGATACTAGCTTTTGGAATACGTTAGCTGAAATCATGACGAGAAGAAAATTTGAGCTTATTTTTACACTTTAATGTATTATCATCTAATTTTTGAGAGTTTGTTTCTAAATTTCAATGTTTGCTCTGACAATGATTAACAATATCAGGATATTCGATTTTTTTACTCTCACACTAAAAATGGTATTTTCATGACCATATTCATTATCAAAATATCAAAATACATCGCCAAGTCATGATGTGGCCAACTATGAATTGATGTTTTGGAAATGCGGTTTAATATAATTGAGAGTAGATTTTGCCGAGTTGGGGTATGACCAACTTTGGAAATAAGTATCTCTAAGCTTTTGATCTTGACAATTACATTTGCGAGTATTTTTATGTCTATTTTTGCCATCAACGCATGAAAATACATGGATTTACGAGACTGAAAAGGGATAGAGAGCTAGAGGAAAGGCAGTAGGGGTGTGTTCTCACTTTTGACTACAGTTTTTGTAATATCGCCCAATAATCAAACACACTCCCCCCTTGTATGACCCCTTTTTCAATTTTTGGTGTGGATAGAAAGGACATAAAGAGGAGAAAGACTTCTGGAAGAGGAGTGGGTTTGTGATCGCATTCAACCCTACTTTTTTCCAGTATAACCGCTTCAACAAACACGCTACCTCCTGGCAAGAATCCCTCTATCTGCTTCCTTATTTTTAAAAGGTATTTTTTTTTAAGTTTTGTCTTCGAAAATGAATTTTGCAGGTATTTTTATGGCCATTTTCGTAATAAGCGCATGAAAATACATCGACTTAGCAGGCTTCAAAACTTTCGGAGGTATGTGCTTTTTGGAACTTCGCCACAACACCTTTCGAAAATAATATGTAAATTATACCTCAGTTTTACGGACAAAACTTATCTCATACTAGGTTTTAATTTATTCTGAAACTTTTCATGCGAATCAGTCAACAACACAGCTCCACAAAAAAAAAGTTTTCAGCCCTGGCAACTAGAATAGGCTGACCCTACGTTTTTGAGGTCGCTGGATCCGAATCCGAAGCCGGCTTGGCTTCATCACTCCACATTTTGTCCATAACCTCAAAAAACATGGAAAATCGCTGATTTCAGGTGAAACATGATTTCCGTCTGTAAAAAGTGGTCATATTCTATGTTTTCGAGGTCGCTGAGTACGAATCCGGAGTCGTTGTGATTCTCTGACGTCACACTTTGTCCCCAA
>JAUMHM010000083.1:55223664-55241579 GCA_032362435.1 Melikaiella ostensackeni
CCCAACTTCAAGAAAACGCGGCAAATTGGTAATTTTATGTAAAACATGCATTTTTTAAGGCAAAGTGGTCATATCCTATGTTTTTGAGGTCGCTGAGTACGAATCCGTAAGCGTTGTTGTTCTATGACGTTACACTTCATTTTTAACCTCAAAAAACGTGGGAAATTGGTAATTTTATGTAAAACATGAATTTTTTTCAACGCAAGGTGGTCATATCCTACGTTTTCGAGGCCGCTGAGTACGAATCCGGAGTCGTTGTAGTTTTATCACGTCACACTTCGTCTGATACGTAACATCGGAAAAAATTTGAATCCAACAGACCAGACTCCATTCGTTCGATTTCTCGCTTAGCGGAAATTGAAAGCTAGTCGAAAATCAGGTAATGCCGTCGACAGCATTATGCAGATAACAACCGTGCGAACCAGCATTTCGCATGTTCTCGCACTGCATAATTATATGTTGTATCCCACAATGATATCAGGTGATGCATGCATCTTTGATATTTTGATAATGCTGAACGAGATATTCTCTCAGTATGACTTTGTTGCTTGAACGAGGGTTGAAATCCTGCTACTCCGACAGATTCTGTGAACGATGATAACTGTTCTGGAAGAGGATGTGTAGAATGATTCGTATCACTATCTGTTGGAGTAACGAAGCCCGTAGGAGCGTACTGCCTTGCAAGAGGGCATTAGGGTGTGAGGATGAAGCCGCAGTGTGTCCGACGACGAGTTGACTTTGTCCTCGTCAAGGTCGGAAAGCCCTCATACTCAGCTGTAGGGAGGTATGAGGGTTATCACCCCTAGGACGGCAGACTTACCTGCCATCGGACCAGGATCCCTGATGTGTGAGTCTATCATATAACATGGCATTTATGAATAAAACCAAAAAATCCTTAACTCAACAATCTAAATGTACTAAATCACAAGTTGATCTTGAAGCTACCACCTCAAAACATCACTGTAAAAGAGATCCTGATTCATTCTACTACGTATGCAGTGAATTTTATCCACGAAAAACTCTCAGGACAATTTCTTAGCAGATCAGAAAGATTTGCGAAGATTGTTATGATCTCACGATTGCTGATCAGGATAAAGAATGGATGCCACATAAAATATGCGATTATTATAGATCACGATTGACTCGTTGGCATGAAAGTAAAAATATTGAAGATCTCAAATTAAAAAGTCCAACTTTATGGACAGAACCCACTTGTGAACAGGACTGCTTTTTCTGCAAGAATGATGTAACTGGATTTAACAAAAAAAAAAATAATAAAAGAAGCATTGATTACGTCGATGTTCCGACAGTAATAAGCCAATCAAGATATGCAATACAGATGAGCAAGGTATTGAAGGAATCGGATGTATTTCGTCTCGGGGAAGTTTGGAGATCCAAGAAGACGCTAGCAAAGAAGAATGCTCCAGTGAATCTGACATTAACGAGGAATATGTAGAGAGTAAAGAAGAGGAACCACAACTTTTTTCAAAAGCAGAATTAAACGATCTCATCAGAGATTTAGGACTATCCAAAGAAACAAGTAAATTCTTAGTTTCTATACTTGAAAAGAAAAACTTGGTGGAAGAAGATGTGAGAGCAATTGACTATAGGAATAGAGAAAGAGATTTCAGGAAATATTTTATGAAAAAAACAGCCTTCATTAGCTTAATGTCACGATATAAATAGATTGATGGATGAATTGAAACCAGGGATTTACAGAGCCATCGAATGGAGACATTTCAAAGACTCCTGTAATAAAAGTTTGAAAGCTGTCTTGCTTCACAATACGAATGTTTTTGCTCCTATACCGGTAGCACATTTAACTCTGTTGAAAGAGAATCACGAAAACGTCAAGTTGGTATTGAGTAAATTGAAACATTCAGAACACAATTGGCGGACTTGTGAGGATTTTAAAATATTGGGAATAATTCTGGGTCAGCAATCAGGTAACGTTAAACGCCCATGTTTCCTATGCTCATAGATTAGTAGAGACCGACCTTATCATTATAAAAAGATTGATTGGCCAGCCAGAGAAACTTCTGATCCAGGATCAGAGAACATCATCAACCTCCCACTAGTGGATCCGGCGAAAGTTTTACTGCCACCTCTGCATACAAAACTGGGCATGAGGAAGTAGTTTGTATCAGCATTAGAAGAAGAAGATAGCTTTTTTTTTATATCTTCAAGGACAATTCCCAGAATCATCGGATGCAAAACTAAAAGCAGGAATATTCGATGAACCTCAAATCCGATGAATGTGTGGGGATCAGAATTTCGTCAAAACTATGAACAAAGTGCAAAAAGCAGCTTGGTTAAGCCTCAAGAAAGTTGTTATAAACTCTTTAGGAAACCACGAGAGTGATAATTACAAAAGAATTGTGAGAAATATGATACAGAATTTCAGTAAAATGGGATGTAATATGAGCTTGAAGTTACATGTATTAAATTCCAATATTGACTATTTTCCAATGAATCTGGGTGATTACAGTGAAGAGCATGGAGAAAGATTCCATCAAGATAATAAAGAGATGAACGTCGCTATCAAGGGAGGTGAGACATGAACATGATGGCAGACTTTTGTTGGACATTGAAGAGAACATACACATTTAATTTGTTTTTCGATTTGTCAAGAATCCGCCGTTTTCGCATCGCTCAAGAGGCAGCGAAAGCCAAATTTCGTTGCGCGTGTCATGAAAAATTATAACGTTTCTAAAATGATATTTCATGTGAATATTCTGTTCATTAGATAGTTACACGTGTGAATAAGAATTATTTCTTAAAGAGAAAAGATATTTTTTTTGAATTCATTTCCTAAATAATTCGATTAGAACTAATTAACGTAGTTTTGAAGTTGATAAATTGTGCAAGCAGTTCGAAATGGAGAAGGAGGAAAATCTAATGTACAATGCAGCCTATGCTTTAAGTCGTGCTGAATGGTTTAAGTTTGATCATAGATCCATCTCATATAGGGAGTTCTTGCAGAAAAATATGGTGTACAACAATAACCTGAAATTTTTTTCATAAAATTCATAGTTCAGAAGCTATAAATGCAAACATTACAAGGTTAGAATTTTCTTATTCAAAAAAAAAACGTCTTTAAAGTTGAATAGTTACAAAAATTATTGTTTCCTTATGACTTGAACTAAATATAGTGCACACGTGCCCATTGAATACGTTTCTACAAGATTTTGAAACATTAAATGGACTTTAGACAGTTCATTCATGCTTCGCTAACGCTTAGTCTGTATCTTGCGACCGCCATCTCTGACGCCATTCTTCTAAGGGTTCTGCTAACTTAAAATCCACAAAATCGTCGTATTCTTTTTAAGGACAGCGAAAACTTTCAATGACACCCAAAAAAAGCGACTGGAAAGCAATTGATCACTCTGTCGATTTCTAAGAGACTTTTCCGGGGTAATCCGCTCGCCTATTCATTAGGTCATTTTTTATCATTCTAGGCCTAAAATATATGAGATGTATGGGAAATATCACATTATAGGGGGAGGGGGGGGGAGACGAAAAAATTTTTTTTTCGGGCAATCCTAGTCTCTATTCAGTCCCTCTACCAGATGATTTTTGTCCGTTTTCCTCAAATTTCAGGAATCTGGTAGGCAAGTGCTGTATAGTGAACTTGCACAGAAAAAAATATAATTTCATTTTGACCCTCAAATCAGCGTCAAAATGTTCTGATGCAAAACTGAACGACAATTCGTTTATATCAAGCGATACGAATATCGAGAGCACTTCAATTGTTTTTCAGTTTTGGCATTACTCATGGCAGCGAACCTCGTTGAAGATCAAAATGAGTTTGTGAGAAAATGATCTAAAACAAATCTAAAACCCCGGTTTATTTTGTGCGAGGCTTAGGTCCAAGAAAAAATTGCTGAAAAACTAACTGTTATTAATGACTCATGTAAGTGTTCTAAAAATTTGTTTTTTGTATAATTTGATTATTTGGATTTTTTTAGATATTACCAGGTTTTAGAAAGCTCTCAGTCTACGAGGGAAAGGGTGATAAATGCGACTCTACTAATACAGCAGTTAGCCTACTAAGCACCGTGGGGAAAATATTTACAAAAATACTCATTGGGAAGGTCACGGGAATAACTAAGAAAAGGATCTGGGAAGTCTAATGTGGATTTATGCCAGGGATATCATATGCGGATTAGATATTAAGCCTGAGACAAATAATGGAGAAAAGTTTGTGAGTAAACGAACGACTCTTCTGTGCATTTGTTGATCTGGAAAAAGCTTGCAAAAAGGTGAATAGATCTAAACTTTGGGAAGCCCTGAAAGAGTTTGGAGTGATTGATTGACTTCTGAAAGTGATGAAAGCAATATATAATGGTGGTAAAGCGAGTGTGAGAGTGAATGGAAAACTGAGCGAATGATTTGATATTGAGCAGGGCTTTATACAAGGCTGCGTTATGTCCTCCTGGATGTTCAATGTTTACATGGGCAATTGTCTAAGAGTGGCTCTTGGACGAAGAAGGCGTTAACCTCGGGATAGTGAAAGTACGTGGACCGGTGTTTACAGTTTATGAGATTGTTATGACAGAATCAGTCGACGATTTACAGAGAATGATGAGCAGACTAGATACCAGCATGAAGAGTGTGGGTCTTAAGATTAACGCAAGTAGAACAGAAATTATCATGTTTGAAAGAAGGGGTAAGAAAACAGTGTGCAACATTGTCTTAAACCAAGAGGGGATAGAACAAGTTTATGAGTTCGCGTACCGTGGAAGTTTACTTACTGCTGCAAATATATATTAATTGAAAAATTGATCAAAGAACCACCGCAGGGTCCCCTTGTGAGCGACTTCTATCCATGAAAATGACACCGGCTCCCAGTAGAACCGCGGGAAATCACACCCATGGCCACCCATGGCTTCTTTCAAAGCAAACTCTTGAAAACTGCTTGAGTCCTTTTGAGGCCTGAAAAGTTGGAAACGAAGAACTCTGCCTAAAAAATAAACGTTTTCGACGCTCTCTTTCACTTCACAGGTACGGATAGCTGCTACTTAGGCGCCCCAACGGGAAGATCTTTAAATGAACTATCCGAACCACGAACAGGGGTTCAGCTGTGGAAACATATACTTTGCCAGGTGCCTCATCTGGAAGTTTTTTTGGAATATTAGTTGGGTAGGTTGGAACTCCAGGCAGAGGAGGGATCAGCGTCGGCTTTCGGGCGCCCAAAATCATTCCCAGGAGGCACCAAGCCGCAGCGACTGTCGTCACCAGAAGGTGACGAACACCACCCCCGCTTACTGCCAGGAGGCAGTGACCGCCGCCGCCTTCACTCGTCACCTGGAAGTAACGAACACTGCTCCCACTCACTGCTAGGAGGCAATGACCTCTGCCACCTCTACTCCTCGTCACCAGGAGGTGGCGAGCACCTCCACTTTTTACTAAGGGAGGCAGTGGACCATTGCTGCCTTCACTCGTCACACAGAGGTGACGAACACCGCTCCCACGCACAGCCAGGAGGTAGTGACCTCAGCCGCCTCCATTTCCCCTTGCCAGGAGGTCACGAGGACCTCTCCCGTTAACTGCTAGGATGCAGTGACCATCGCTGCCTTCAGCCGTCACCCGGAGGAGACGGTTGGGAGCTTCTCGTCCTCATATCGCGTGTACGCCACTCCGTGCGAACGACGATCACCCTTTCCACCAGGTGTCGAGAAGCTCCACCAGGTACGGAGGCTTTATCGCTGCCTGTTCGCCTTACACGCGCCATCCTCTCGCACCGATCTCAGAAGGCTGTCCGGGACATCGAACTCGAGTAGTGTGTAAAGACACTCCATCGAAACCAAGGGAAAACGAACATTCCTCCCCTCACTGTCAAGCTGACGGAACGAGGGGCCGAACAGCATGGACCAACTACAAGACTTCCTGGATGGAAAAGAAGACCCCCGTGCCTCTCTCCCCACTGCCTCTCCAGTCTCGAGAAGAAGGTAGTCGGCTCCCACTAAACGTCTTGTCTCACACAATTCTGTCCCCCTCTCCTCACCAGAGTATAGTTTACCCTGAACTTCTCCTCTCATCTACCGGCATCCATTCTGCAAGCATCCATTCTGCCCGCATCTCTTCTGCCGACATGCAGCCTGCCAGCATCGCTGCCAACTGGTGTCACCAGGAGGTGACACCGCCCTCCACCAGCCTCGTCACCAGGATCTGACGTATGCCAGCACCTACACTGCCGGCACCCATTTGGCCAACATTCATGATGCCAGCATTTATTATGCCGGCATCCACTCTGCCGGAATCCTATTTTGCCGACTTCTCTTCTGCCGGAATCTGTTTTACCAGCGTCTCTTCTGCCTGCATTCATTCTGCCGGCATCCGTTCTGCCGGCACCACTGTCAACATCTGTCATCAGGAGGTGACACCGTCCTTCACCACCCTTGTCAGCTAAAGATGACGACTGCCACCTACCAACATCTTTGCCAGTGCCTTGACCTATACTGAATCGAATCACCGCCTTCCACCAGCCTCGTCACCAGGAGGTCACGTCTGCCGGCAGACTTTCTGCCGGTACTCATCCTGCCAGCACTCATTCTGCCCCCACCCATTCTGCGAGCAGCCATTTTGCCAGTACCTATTGTGCCGGCACCCATTCGGCCAACATCCATCCTACCGGTGCCTATTAGCCGGTACCCATTCTGCCGGCACCCATTCTTTCGAAACCCATTCTGTCAGCACTCATTTGGCCAACATCCGTTCTGCCGGCATCCCATTCTGCCGCCATTTATTCTGCCGGCATCCCATTCCGCCGAATTTATTCTGCCGCCTTCCACTCAGCCGACTTTCCTTCCGCTGGCATCCCCTCTGCCGGAATTTATTCTGCCGGCATTTGTTCTGCTGGCATCCGTCTGCTCCCCGCCCTTCTTGAGTAACTTCCCGTCTTTCATCTTAAACTAACCCTTGAAATGTATCAGTGTTGGTTGATACCATCTGGTCCGTCAGCGGAGAAGTTCTTCGTGCCCCTCAGTGCTTTCTTCACCTTTTCGGCAGTTATTGGTGGAAATTCTTTTCTAGGCGTTATGTGGTTGCCACACAGCTCCTTTAAATAGACAAAAATTGTATTAAGTTGAGCACCAGCTATTTTTCCTGAAAATTAGCAAAATGTGAAATTATGTTTATTTCGGCTGAAGATCATAGATATAATAATTGGACGTAAATGTATTTCAGGATTAAGGTAAGTTTTTCCATCACTTCTAAACATAATCTTTTATTATTCTCGGCTAGATCAGATTGTGAAGCAAGCGGAGAGGGGACGGGTCAGGAGTTACGTCACTGGTCCAAAGATTGATTCCGAACAGCACATTTCCATTCAAAATGAGATTTATGTTTTTCAAGATATTATTACACGATCGATATGGAACCGAGTATGCATCACAATCATTCTAATCTGTGACAATGATCGACGAAGGCTTTAGGTTGAGTTCGACTGCCTGGTCGGACGATTAATGAAAATTCTAGAGTCATGCAAGCAAAGCGAGAATGAAGTTGAAAATCGCGCATGTAATTCCAAGTCAGGTAACTTTCAAATAATACTTAGAAAGAGTGGAATTCGATCTTACCTCCGATTCGGTGGCGACCCCTTAGGCCACCGCAAACAATTTGAAGACAACTCCCGACACTGGAGTGAAACAGAAGTTTTATTGTAATTGGAATTGACCGACGGTCGGCTTGTTCAAGAAATTTTACCTAACTCTTATCTTATTTTACACCAGGAAGAAGATGCTTCAAAACGTTGAAGTCAATGATACAAAGCTTGGACGATCGGACGCGTTGGGTTCGTGGATACCGTTGGCGGACCCCTGATTAAAAACCCCAGCGAGACTCGGTCGATCTCGTGTACAAAGCCCTCCATCGAGTCCGCCATTGAACCCTCCAATGAAACGGCCCTGTTGCGACCAGATGTAGTCGGGTGGCTTTTGGCGGCTGCCAAGTGATAGTCGCAGATCCTGCCCTTCTCCGTCTACGTGGACTTTTTCCTTCATTGAAGGCCACTGGAGGCTGAGGCAACCACGACGCCGCTGGCTGCTGCCGTGCCGCCCGCCACCACTGATGTATGGTTGTTGCCGTTTTAATGCTGGAAACTTTAAGGTAGCTCCACCGCTACCGTACCTAGCCTGAGGTGTTTCCGGTCTCGTTACTGCTAGTGAGCGAGCTCGATCTCCTGAAACAACAAATCTTAAAAATTCTACGATTAGTTACATCTCACTACATTTGATAAGGACGCACACGCCACCGCGCTTCGACACTGCGGGATAGCTAAGTTAGTTAATGTTTTATCTTATTTCGAATACGATCGGTTACGCAGACAGCCTACCACAGGTTTTAAAGATAATTTCATTAAATATCAAAATCAAAATTTTAAAAATTCCTTGTGTTTCCAATTTCGATTCCTGAGTATTGGCAATTTTTTCCCAGCGTATTCTTGTCACTGGAAAGTTTTCGAGCACCCAAAAAAAATTCTTCTCATATTTACACAAGTATTAAACACTTTTTCCGAAAACAGGAGTGAATGAATAGCAATTCGCTCTCAAAAAATGATCCGCGAAATATAGAAAAGACTTTTTTGACCTCCAGGTATGTAAAAACAAATCTAAACCCAGGAAAGTTTAGAGACTCTGCAAACAAGAAATTTCTAACGTCTTTTTTAGCACTGGTAACCAACCTGCATGTCTATCGATTCCAAATTGATTATACTTTTTGATTATTTCAATTCGCTACTTTTTTGCGTTGTAGTGATTTCAAATTCAAAATTTTTGTTCTTCGACCCACCTTATTAAACATGTCGGGACAAAAGTAGCGAAGTGACATACGATAATACGTCTTGTCGTTTCCTGAGTGGCCCGCCTCTAAAGTTTTGATGACTTCCAGGAGTACGACCGGTTGCTGAATCTTCGAAGCCACCAGTTTCCAAGCTCTTCCTCTTTGAACATCCGGGAGAGGGCGTCAGGTACGTGGTGCATCACCACTTGCTTATGGATAATTCTGAAGTTATACTCTAAAAGATCAAAAGCCCAGCGGGCTCATCGACCGGTTGTAATTTTCAAGCTGTACAGCCACCTCATTCTGGTGTGAGCTGTCATTACTGTGAAGTGGTGACCCTCCAGGCAATATCGAAACTCTTTTATGGCCTAGACGATGGCCAGGCATTCTTGCTTCGTTGTTGAATAGTTTCTTTCCGTGTCGGATATGACACGACTTGCATAAGGGATCACTCGCACGTGACCATTTTGTATTTGAGTCACGGGTATCCCAGGGCTAAAGTTGCGTGCGTCCGTCATCGCTTTACTTCCCTCGCTTAGCAGAATCTGGTGATAGGCCTTGTTAAGGTCCAGAGTTGAGAAATGAAACCGCTCGATTAGGATCCAGCCCTCTTCTTGTCCTCTCAGGACGGCTTATTTTGCCTACGATAGGCCAGCTCAGGATAAAGTGACTCCTCTGGACTTGGTGGGAGGTCTACCTCCCATCCGAAACAGAGACTCGTTCCACATCCTTTGTCAACCTCATCAGTCCACTGTAGTCCACAAATTGAAACCGACGAATTTCTCGGCACGATTTGAGTCCCTGTAGGCCCGGTCCATCTGTTCCAAGGCACCACTGCTATCCTGTATTACTATGAATCGAAAGTAAAGAGGCTCTGGAGTGATCATCCGGGATTCCCTCTTGATATGCGTATTGATAATTATCCATTCCCAATGGATGGTGTCCCTGTGGAGTCGAGTGGATGACGAGCAGCTGATGAGTGAAGGAAAGTATCCTAGCGGGGCAAATGGGGTTCATTTCCCAAATGCGTAGACCGAATGGAACAACCCAGTGTCCTACCAACTCTGACTTGGCTCGAATAATCTAATTCAAATGGTTGAGTATGGAAACTGGAATGCATCCACCCATTATACGTAGGAGGAGTTTCAGAATGGCAGAGGCTAATTCTCTGCCCATTATTTCGCGAATCTACCATTTGCTTTGGTGCCCTAGATTCCGTGTATCCTGGACTCAGCTCACGCTCCGACGAGACATGGAAGCTATGTGTATGGTCGTGAATCGGTGAACTTACTGAATAGTGCGCGATCATCATGTGAGTCGGTCCCAATCTCAAGCCAAACGTATGGTATAATCTAGTACTATCCCCAATTAGTGGGCGGGAATTCAGAGAACCCGTTGATTGAAGACCTCTCGGTCCACTAGTCCGATTTTTTTCCTCAGTCATTGATTAAAACGTCACGAATCCATTGGCTTCTATAGCCCCAGAAGCCATGTCCCATTCAGACTAACGATCATCCGTCTCCATCCAGACCACCTCGAGGTTGCCTGCCGATCTACGGTGAACCCTCACACGACTCGATCACGTATTTCCACTAGTTGTCCTCGAAGGTTATGACCACGCTTGGTCAGTAAAGCTCGGAGTTGTTCCTCCGAAAACTCCATAATTTCCGTTAGGGAGTCAATACCTCAACATACATACAACATACTGGCCAACCGTTATGTTGCACGAGTTAATTGGGCCGAGATGGGTGAATCAAAGACTCAGGTAAATTGCTATTTGAATCACACTGATTAATAAGTGTACATAACACTCGTTATTCACTTTTAATTCAATGTTACGCAAATGCAACATTCACGAATCACATTCGCATTGTTTTTTTAGGTGAATGTGACATTTCCTATTTAGTTTTCATTTATTGTAACATGAAAAACACTCAAAACTTCTCGCATGTACATCTTCTTCCAAATCGGTCAAATAGATGACGTGCAAAGCTATCCGTAAAGTGAAACCTTAATCAGTATTTTTGGAAATTAATTTTGTGCATGGGTAATTCTCTACATACACGAGGCATAGCTCATAACCTAATAGGACATATAAATGAGCAATTTTGTAATATATTTCAATTTCTCTTTCCCGAAAGTGTACTGAATATTCCTAGACCATCTTTGACCTTCAAAAGGGCTTACAGCACACATGGTGGTTGACTTCCTTAGTGATGCAGATATTAAAGTTCCTCGGTTTTGGCAGTGATTCCGAAGCGTCTCTGATTATAACGAATTTTATATGATAGATATTATCATACTCGACTATAATCATAAAAAGTAAATAGTATCAATCAAAATTTAAAGTTACATCACATTTCCAGAAACTTGAAATTGAATAAATCATCGTGAATGCTCTGAGAAGATGAAGAGGCTATGGGTGAATCCTGAAATAACAACTCGAAAGCCTTCAAAAAAGAAGGACCAGAGGGTTTCTTTTTTATATATCCATAGGATTTGTAGGATTTACGGACCAAAACCCTTTCCCAAAGTTCACTTCATTAAGAAAAAAATTCTGCGAAATATAGCTAGTTTTGCAACTTTTTAGGGTTTCGTACGAAACCCTTATAATCTCATGTATGCGTTTGCTTGTCCCTGTACACGTCTACAAAAAAAATATCAAGGCTACGACCTTGAGGTTTTGTATTAGCCCCATAAAGCGATCACTCATTAGTGAAAAAGAATGATGGGAACTTTTGGAAATTCTTTTTCATATTTAAATTCCAAATTTTAAGCAAACAATTGTTTGGGGGAAAAGGGAAAGGGATCGGGAAATTGAGGGGTGAGAAGACCACTATGCTGGAAGCTTTTCTTTTAGTCCAACTTTTTTCGGAGATAGGTCGAATCAAAGCTCTTGACATATAAAATTGAGATAAAAAATGAAATTCGTCATGTTATATTTTTCTTTTTTTGATATCAGTTGTTAAGAAATCAAAAAATGGGAGAAATTTGGTTATCCAGACCTCTATGCTGGAAGCTGTTCGTTTAGTACGATTTTCTTTGGGGACGGCTCAAATTAAAGCTCTTAGCATGTAGAATCGGGATCAAAAATAAGATTGGCTATGTCACATTTATCCTTTTTTGATACTCGTATCATTCGCTTGCCGACTTCTTCTAGGACTGATTTTTTAGAATACACAATGACAAATTTTGCACATTTTTTTCCATTGTCCTAGCTGGTATTACCTTACATATTTCTGAATGAAAGAAGACGAATTAACAATAAAAATGTGAAATAGAGTGAGATAAAACCACTCACTATAGTATTTTGAAATCCCTTTTGTTTCGGAAGTTTGGGACACTTTTTGTGTTGTTTTCCATTGTCGTAACCTACAACTTGGCCTGTCAGGGACGCATCCCTTTCCGAAGAATGGCTGCCAAAAACTCAATGAGAACTATGGCTTTTAGATAGATGATAGCAGTTTGGCTACATTAATCTCAAAAGAAAAAAAATATGCCCGAGCTCGTTTTCTTACGTATAATCCCTGCATTTTGACTTTATTTTTTAAATATTACAAGTATTGTAACTTAAATCGTACAAAATTAAATGAAATATGGGGAATTTGTACGCTTATCGATATAATTTTAATAAAAATTAGATTTCTCTATTAAAGAAATGTGAATTGTTGAAATAAGTAATACAAAAAGTAAGAGAAAGAAGTTTATTTCACTTATAATTTTTCGCCAGGAAAGGAAAGATAGGAAAAGGAAAAGGAAGATAAGATATAGAAAAAGATATAAAAAAAAGGAAAGATATTTCAATATTCTCAGTATAGGTAATCTACTTGATTATTCAATATATAGAACTTTTGTAATTGTATCCAATCGAATTTTAAGATTGTTTGAAAATCTCATTGACTTTACTAGAAATCATAGTTATATCTCATGGCTATCTTGAAAAAATGTTTATAATTTTGATTATAATTGAAGCAGGGAATGCCAAGCGGTGCTAAGTCCCATCAACCAGATTTCACAAGAAAGAGAAAAAACCTTTCTGGAGGAAAAATTTACAGCCGATTGAGTAAATTATTGTTTTTTGCGTAGGTGGATGGGTCAGCAATTGTTACGAAAAATGAATATGTTGATATTCTTCATTGATTTACTTTTAATTCTACGAAATTTTGATCTATTTTAATACATTTATACACTAAATTTTCGCGTAAAAATTTTCAAAACTTCAATTTCCTTTCTAAAATAGGTGTAAAAATGCGAGAAAGTAAGATTTTTAAGGGAACCTCATTTTTGTCCAAAAGTGGGCTTGGCACGGCTTAGCTTTCTCTGCTTCAATCTCGAAAATTATGTGACTTTTACCATTCTTAACGAATCGAAAAATTTCATTGGGATAATTTCTAGTATTTGATATTAATTAAAAATTTCGATTGGAATTTCTTAATTTGTTAGAAAAATAGTTTTTTTGTATTTTTTGAAAATCTTACAGCAGTTATAGTTCTCATCGAATTAAAAAATGCCATTAAGATCATCTGCAGTCTTTCTGTAACCTGCCGGAATCAATGGGAAAATTTCCTGAAACAAACACGATATCAACAGAGCAGTAAACTTATCATTTTTGAATCCTTTCTCACACAAAAAAAGTCAGTAATACTTTTAGATGCGCTTTTTTATCTCCTTGAATGATAATATATAAACATGAAGTACATAACATCGAAGTAAAATGTCTCATAATACAATCTCACGCTTTAAACATAAAAAAGAACAGTATTACTTATCGATCGAATTGAGTGCAACTTGTAGTATAATTTATGAGCCAAAAGCATAGCGGAAAGTCGAACACAATAAAAATATCAAAATTTCCATGTTTGGGGCGTCCTTCATTACTTTGTAATTATCATGTGTAACAACACTTTCTAACATGAAATAATTTCAGTCAAAGGAAATATATTTAACGTGAAATTCGAGATTCACATAATTACACATTTATTCTTACTACACATTCTATAATGTTCAAATGACTTTGCATTTAATTTTTCAGCTTGAGGCTTGAAATCCAAAGTAAAGCTTCTATTCATAAAGAAATTTGTTTGGGAAAAATCCCTATAGGATACTTAAATATTTCATTCAGGGCTCTTCAAAACAGTTTAACAATTTTAAATGAATTTTCCTTCAGCTGTAGACCGTTCTATCGAAACGTGTTATTTTGCAAGTATGTTTGCAAAGCAAAAGAGATGTATTCTACAAAATTTTCATTTTTGTGCAAACATGTTTTAAAGCCTGATAATAAGATAAAAATATTGATAGTACTGAGTTGCTCTGAAATTTCGGGCAAAAATATTGTAGTCCATTCTTCAGAATGAGAGTACAATTAACAGAAACTTATTGATTAACCTTCATGGAAGCTACAGTAAAATTAACTTGCATTCCAAGAAATAAAAAGTAGATAATTTGGTCAGCAATTTTAAGAAGATCCGGAGAATATGAAATTATTGACTGCGCAACATTTCTTGAATGACTTGGAGATATTTTCGAAAAAACTGTTTCTTATAATAATTTTGTAAACACATTCAATACCGCAAGCAGAGTTAAAGTTTTTATACATAGCATTCATCATCATTCAATAGCATTCATCTCGTTGATATCTCTATATTATTGTAAACCAGTGGCGATTGGTATCCCTCTGACTCTAGCATATGTGCGCCATTATATAATAAATAAAAGAGGATCTTTACAAAAAAGGGTTGAGAATAAGGCTGAAAAAACAATCAAATTTGAATTATTTTTCTAAAACATACAGCATGTATTGAATTTACAAAAATAGTCTTTGTTTTTTTGAAAATTTGGTAATTCTTGACTTTGACGACTCTTCCGTATTTCCATTAAAATATCGTTCAAAATTTGTTGCGAAAGCTTTCCCTTGGTCCAAAAAATAAAAGATCTGTCACGGGTGACCCAAAAAATTTGGTATTCTGGTTCAAAAAACCCGAACCCGGAGTGTGGGAATCACTTTCACCCCCCTCCCCCTACCGGGAGGATTGAACCATTTTTCATCTTGCCAACATTTGTCTTGTCTTTTATTAAATATTTTTATATTACATGAATATATACTTAAATGAATATCAATAATTTATACTATATTTCAATGAAAATTGTTGTCACTACTCACAGAATATCCGCAACGGCACAAGAGTTCATCACTTAAAAGCGATATCAAAATCCGGGATGTGGAATGCTCCTCACTATCCACATTAGAGTGTATCAAAAATCCAGTTTTTCATGTTTTGGATGATGGGTAGTGCGGAAAAGTTGTGAAACTATGCCAAATGAAAGAACAAAAAGTTTCAGTCCAATCGGATAATATTTACTATCCACGCAGCGCCCTTCAAATTTTGAAATTTTCATGAAAACATGCAAATTTGCTCGTAGCTTTGCACGGCGACCCGAAGGTCGGTATGGTAATATTTGAGCTCGAGGGGTCATAAAATGTGTCTCAACATACCATGAAAGCGATCGGTCGAACCGGGATTTTCATTCAAGCCCCGAAAACCAGGTAGAAAAATGGTGGAAAATGTGCTATTTTAGTGAATTGTAGCAAATACGGCATATACCTAGATAAGCGCCGCAACGAGTGAGGGACTAAGAAATAGTGCGGTGGAGGTGGGGTGGGGGGGTTAGGGACACCCCAACCCGGGTGTGCAGCTCTTCGCCCGTTTCCCGGAGGGTAAAAATGGCTCAGAACCCACCATGAGAAGGTGGCTGCACGTCGGGTTCCGCCCCTCCCATCCCAACCGACCAACCATAAATGAGAGGACTCTTTCACTCCGAAGTGACAGATTCCGAGTCCGCGCTTGATGCGGCGACAAAATCTTTCTTTGTATTGAATTTAGGCATAATTTTTCTTGACCTGAGTGTGGACTTCATGTAACCGTCACGTGTTTCTGCACGACACACGCTTTTTGCGGCTTGGGTGACAAGTTTTACCGTTCTTTCCACCACCTGTGTGTGACAAGGAAAGTCTCCGATCAAAGTCATGACCTTAGAACAGTCTTCAACACACGACTAAATTGCTTCGTCTGCTGTTCCACTCAAAATTGGGGGTTCAAATAGTTCATCTTTGGGCCAATTTAGAATTTCCATGTACTGTGTTGCTTGAAAATTTAGTACAAGAACACGAAAAATGCGTGGGTCTGTGTCTTGCCTCCGCCTTCTGCAGCCGCAGCCTGCTGCCTCTTTGACAGAATTGTTTGAACTGCCATTTTTCTAACTTCCTGTCTTTCGTCGGCCAACATCGATAGAAGAACATTTTATTGGTGTGCAAAATACGCATTATTGCTGATGACCGGGTCGACAACATCACGGTGTTTCTTAGGCAAATACCTTGATCTCTCCACTATTTCAAAAAGCGACTCGCTGCCATCGACAACCGGGTGCTTGATCTTGATAGCAAACCATGACGGGACGTAAACTTTCACGACAAAACTAACTAAAGCTTTTAGATTAGCGGATGGCCTGGCTGTTGCTACGTAAAGAAGAAGTATCCTGTTGGCTGCGGTTAGCCACCTTGAGTATGCAAGAGGACCGGGGTCTTGCCTCGCTAGGTCCTCAGAACACACTCCTGATTGAATGGCCATGGAAATGGCATACAAGTACTTCTGATTCTTACTCAGCTCGGCAACATCTACATCCGGCAAATCCACATCCAATTTTTTAAAGCTGCATACACGGAGGTTTTCACATTTCTCTAGCTGTTTGCCTATTGTGCCACAAAAAGTGTTAGAACCCCTGGTGGTACCATAAAGAGATTGCATGAAGTGCCTAAGAGGCAACTCATTAACATGGAGGAGACAAACAATCCAATGTAATGGATGTTTTAGTTTCTTCTCCAACAAACGAATTACACCACCCTTGTGTCCGGTGTTTACGTTAGTTCCATCGCAACCAACAGCAACAAGAAATTTTCTGGCATCATTTTCATCTAAAAAGTTGAGGATGCATTTTGAAATGTCAGTTGCTGTGCCCGATGGTGGAGTAACGTGGCCAATATAGTACGAGCCTGGCTCTTGCACAAGTGAAATGTGTTCCTCGGTGTGAATGCGCCGGTAGTATTTTGCCCCTTTTTTTACTTGCATACTATTTTTATCCTTACGGCCGTCAAAGTAAAGACCGCGAAGTGGGTTTTTGATAAAGACATCAGCAGGGGACACATGACTTCCACGAACTACTGTTTTGATTTGAATTTTGGATTTATCTATCACAAATGAGTTATCTGTGCTACTGATAAAACCAACATCTGTAAAAACCGCTTAGGCTATGGCAGCTGTTTGTCTGAAGCTCAACAAGCCATACCTATCACTTACTAGAGCAGTGCAGATCTATTTTGTGAAGTTCTTGGGTTATTTTTTTCAATTTTGATTTTTAACTCCTCGTCCGAACCAGAGTCTGTTTCACTTCCTATCTGTATTTCAGAGGCAGTGGATGGACCAGCAACACCAAAATCTGCCGATTTTGGTTGCAGCACCGCGGACTTTCTAGACTCCCTTTTTCTCGGGACTGCAGTTACTTTCTTATCGACTTGGCCTATAACCATCTGTCGTGAGGTCCTTTGGTCTAAAAGAAAGAAGTTCTCAATTGTCGGAATTTTCTTTGACTTATCAGGACAGTGGCAGATACTTCCCTCCGGATTAGCTGGGTCGATAGGGCATTTATAAAAAGCCACGTCGAAAAGTACATTAGACTTTTCAACAAATTTTTCAACGGCCCCTTTTAAACTGCTACTGTCTTTCCTAGACTTATTCTGGTATGACTTAGAGAGATTCTGATGTTCTTTATGAAAAGGAACAATTCTATCAGTGGTTGTTTTTTGGCCCGCAGCAGGTACTGATGTCTTTTCATACAGGGTCAAAACATGAGTCGCAACAACCTTAGCTACGTCCAGGAAAAGAGCTTTAGTAGAAAGTCCTTTCACATGCGTGTTGTTGAACTTTTCGTCAAAACAGGCCAGAAGGACATCCTTTAACGTCGGCAGTTGACTCTCCGGCAAACTTCGTGGAGTGCCAAGTATAAGGTAGAGGGCGTTCCTAGCTAACGAACGAGCGGCTGGTCAGTTGTCTCCGAGCACTTGGAGAGTCAGGACAGGCATT
>JAUMHM010000083.1:55241679-55255109 GCA_032362435.1 Melikaiella ostensackeni
CCCTGCGCAAAGTAACCAACGGTTGGCTACCTGCACTCCGAGCTGCGTGCAACCGAGAAACTCTGAGAGTGCAAGGCGAAACAGCGTCCATGTAGAAACAGTGTCAGTAGATTTGCTGGTGTCAGTCGCTTTGTAGGTTTATCTTGCGCTTGCGCATTCGTACAAATTTCCCTCATCCTGCTACAGGAAGATGTAGGTGGAGGTGTGTATTATCTATTATTATTATTTTATTTTCTCCCAGACTTGCGATGGTTACAGCCCCATATGTCGAAGGCATTTTTGTTAGTTGAATTTTTGTATCAAACTGAATATTCTACACGGGTCTGTCCCGGAATATATCATCAGTCGCGGACGCATTTTTGTAATGCAATTAAGTGATCTAAGGAAAACCTCAGACTTAAGGATGTTCAGTAGCTATTTCAAGCTCGAAAATGAGCATTTTTAGAAACGATTTATAAAATACAGAAAAATATTCTCATATACTTAATCGTAACTAATTTTTTTAAAGAGCTGAAGGCGAATTTTAGAAGAAAAATTTCAGGTTAAAATTGTTTATTCAAGAATAGTTATTTAGAGTTGTATGTTTTTGCCTCCTCTTCAAGTTAAAGTTGCAATTCTTATTTAATCCTGATGTTGTAGGGCTCATTTTATTCCTTGAAGACTTCTTTGGCAATCTGCGCGAAAAATCCTTTTAGTGCGTTCAACTAGGGTCTAAAAGGAACCCCTAGGCCAAGTATCAGTTCAATATTCTTGGGTGACCTTCTCGGAAGTGTATCCTAAAAACGTACCAAAGAGATTTGTAGAGAATCCTTCAAGGAATAAAGTGAGTCCTGCAACATTAGCATTAAATAAGAATTGCAACTTTTACCAATAGAGAAAGCAAAAACATAAAACTCTAAATAACTATTGTTAAATAAACAATTTTAGCCTGAAATATTTCTTGTAAATTTCGCCTTCAGTTCTTTTCTGAAATTAGTTGCGATAAAGTATCAGAATATTTCCCTTAATTTTATAAATAATTGCTAACAATGCTCATTTTTGAGATTGAAATAACTAGGAAATGTTCTTAAGATTTGATCATTCTGATAAATAGTGTGATCGCCTGTGGACAGTCAAAATGTACATAAAATGATAGTCACCCTGACTAAGAAGAAAGAATTATAGATTTTTACAAAGAGAGAAGGTAACAAAGCTGTTAATTTAAAAAGAGATCTTGCCAGATACAACAGCATTTGGGATGGAATCATTAATTTGTGTCACAATGAGGAATTCATGTGAAATTATTCCCAATTAAAGAATAAAATAATCTGAATTTGGGATTTATTCAGAATTTTTTCCCCTGTGTCAAAATTTCAATTTTCAATTAATGAATGACGTATGCACCAAAACTGAAATTACTATCAATCATATCTCTTTTTACTTTCAGGTAATAATGTTTTTCTAATCTAACAATTTTTTCAATTTTATACCTGCTGTTTTCCTATAAATTATCTCTGATGAGGAAGTTTAATTGGCTTCGAAACATGTTGGTCCCCAGTAGTATAAAAAAGACGGAGAAAATAAAGAGTGTGAGGTTGGTTTGGTTGACTTTTTCTTTTTCTTCCCCTTTTTTCTTTTTGCTGTGTACATTTATTGTACATCTGTCTCTGTTCTTGACTATGCGTGGGGTAAGGGGTTTTAATTATTAAAAAATGCAAATTTAGGAACAAACCAGTTTAATGCGTAATAAAATGTCATTAGGAGCTTACAGTTTACACTCTCACTACTATTGAAAAGAAAGCTACAACATGGCTATTTAATTTGAATTCAAGGAAAAGTTACAAAAGAAAAAAAAGAAAAAGAAATATGTATATACTCTAGGCTCTTTGAGGGACGCGCTCGCGAATTTCTAATTGTTCGCCTGATTGCTCGTAGGACACTGGTCTCCTCACCCTTCAGCGTCACTTTAGACCCTTAACACCTCTCCTACTCTTTTTCCCATTTTTCCGGTTTTCTCTCGTCAAGCCCACTTTCTCTTGCCACATGTGACAAATTGACGAAGATGACAAATATTCATTTTCTATTCTTATAGTCCCTTAAAGATTTCCACAATTTACTAAAGTTTCCAATAAATTCTTATTTTCTAACAAACTCGTAGATATAACTGCACACTCTTTACATAAGTGCCTGGAACAGTCTCTAATGAGCCGAAAAAGCAGGTAGTCTCAAAGTCTGTTTTTGAATTGTGAACATTTTGAGTCTTCTTTTTCAGCACACAAAAAATTTTCATAAGAAAACAGATTTTATTTCGATCTTTAAGAAATTTCAAAAGAGAGACATTAAGCAAAGATCGGTTCCAATCTTATTTATTTTAACTGAGGTGTTAAGGTTTAACTCAATTTATCAAAAGATATTTATCTTACTTAAATATAGTTTAAAAATTTGAGGAAGTTAGCAATTTTTAGAAATGTGTTATTGGTTTTGATGGTTCTAAGTCAACTCACAAAATTATGGATGGTACGTGGTACTATCTCAAAGGTACGAGTAGTAGACGGAGACGATTATGTTTGAAAATCATCGAAAGTATTTGCCCGGGCGGGGAACCGAGGGAAGAGGGAACGGCCGCGTCAGGGGAAAAGGCTGATTTTTATTGTCATAAAGACGCTAGACCTTATAGTCTCACTGGAAAATGTACATTTTTTCATCAACAATTGTCGAGTCTGGCTGTGTGTTAGACGGGGGCTATTGGTCTGGCGACTGAATAATAATAAACTTGGGCCATCAATACTTGACCCTAGATGAAAATTGACTCATATACTATCACTTTAAAATTTCAATTTTTCACCTGCATCAGGTGTCTAAACGCAGCTGGCAAGACGTCTAGCGTTTATGGCATTCTAAAGAAGCGTCGTTTTCCAGATAAGTTCGCCACTAACTGGGACTTATACTCCCACTTGGTGAAAAACATCATCAGCTCTTAGACTATAAAACTGACCATTTAATTTTAGGACTCAAAGTTTGACAGTTCATTTTTTCCGTGTAGGAAAATGATCCAATAAAGTAACAGTCATTTTTGTTTTTATCTTGATACATGTTTTCCTGTCAAGTTAATAGCGATGCAGATCAAAACGCTATTTTCAGATTTACTGTGATTGAATTATAAATATAGGGTAATCGTTACAATGATTGGAAACTTAAGTAATTCTTCAAGTTTGACAACTTGTAACAATCTCTACAAGCGTCAAACAGAATTCTAAAATATACAGGTAGGTAATAAATTTATTAAAGTTCCAAATAATCATAGTTTAAACAACCTATAGTTCGGGGTGATCGAGAACAATCTCTCTGTCGAAAATCCTGAAAATTTTGCTAGCTTTCACGTATCTCTTGCCGATTTCGACATAATTCAAAATTTGGATTTATTTTTTGAATTTTGAAAATCTTTCTGCTTATTATGACTAACATTAAATTGAAAATTCATTTTTCGAAACACGAATAAAATGCCAATGAAAATGCTTCTTTGAAAAACGAGGGGCAAGGGACTTGTATGTTTCCTAAATTCTTCTACATTACCAGCATATGTATGAGAGCATCCTCATAAAGCGATAAGTTTATTATGTTTATGACTATAGCTTTTTATAAAAGCTAAACTCGCGAAATTAAATAATCGCGCATCGATCGACAGCCAATCACGGTTAAGAAAGGAGTATGACTTTTAGACAATCGCAGTACTCGCAGATAGCACATCGCCATCACTATCACCCAAACTACATTCTGAGTAAAAATTAATTTTAAGAGAGGTAATAACGGTTACCACATAAAAATACTAATACAGGTGAGCGTAGCAGGTGATGAGAAGAAAGGTTAAACAGCTCGCATCAGACTAAAATGTAGATACTTTCTTCTTAGCGGAATGACTATGCGGAACTGTTCATGATATCATATTTCGATTTTTTTCTCCGTGCCTTGTAGAACTTACGACCAATGGCGTATCCAGGGAGGAGGGGTGTCAGCCCCCCTTCCCCTCCTTCCCATGAGGATGCAACAGGCCTAATTTTTCTCTGTAAGTGTTGTACTTTCTGTTCAGCCTTTCGCTCCCCCCACCCCCTTATCAAATCCTGGCTACGCTACTGCTTACGACGATGAGTATTACGGTGGTCCAAAAAATGTCAAGTTTCGAATTTTCGAAATGTTTATCCAACAATGCGTTCCTGTGGCCAAAATAATATAGCATAGTTTTGTTTTTCACAATTTTTGATTAATATTTAGAGGTGGCACAGGGCTGCTAAAGTTTAGTATTTTTAAATCACAAGCCAAGTATAAGTAATAGGTATCGCTTTGCTCTTTATGATGGTTGTAATTCTTTGAAATTTTCTATAAAAAAAATACCTAAAGGAAAAGAACTCAAGCAGCTTGACTTTCATTACGATGATTTTTGCTCTTATTATTGTCAATCTATCTCTTCTATTTTTTCAGTATGTGCTTGTGATGAAATAAATTTTCGATTAGAGAAATTTCAAATAAAAGAAATCTGCCCGCTTCGCTCGAAAGTTTGAGCGCGCCTAGGGCAGGCGATTTGATCGTCGCGCTTCGTGCTCCAAATTATGAGGATCTCGCGCTTCGCGCTCAGTGTTATATTTTCTTCCTGTAGAAATTACTAAATTTATTTTTGATTTTAAATGAAAGAGGAAATTTATTTACTTAATGCTCCATCGGTTTATGAAGAATTCCATAAAGTAATGTTTTGCAGCAATTTTATTTGACCTTTTAAAAGCACAAATTCTACTTTCCTGACTTTTTTCTTATCTCGCGTCGTTTGGCTCTTCTTCTTCTTTTCGTTTCTCGCGCTATTTTTGGTTCAAAATTTGAATTTTCGATTTTTCAAAAAAATTCAAAAAGTTGTTATGACAATCTTGTAGGGCTTTCAAAAAGCAACGTTTTTCTCCTCTTGACTTTTTTCCATATCGTGCATTGTTTGGTTTAAAATGTTCATTTTCGTTTGTTTTTTTAAATTTTATAAATGTTATAACTCTGATAATTTTTTTTATCGAAAAAAATCATGAGGAAAAATTGTTCTATTTTTTCAGTACTACGGATAGCCGTACATATAATTTTCATATCTTAAAAAAAATGGTCGTGAAAATTTCGGAAATGCTTTAACTTTTTGAATTTTCATCCAAAATGGCTGGCTAACGGACTTATCCTTCATTTTGCGACACTAACAGAGTGTACCAAACGCCAATCTAATAGAATAATTCTTTCAAAAGTTATCGTGCTCACAGGCAGACATACATACAGGCATATATACATACAGGCATATATACAGACATACATATATACATACATAAATATATATACATGCAGACATACATATATACATACAGCCATACACACATAAATACAGGCATACATGCATACAGACGGACACATTCGTAAAAAATTTGTTTTTCCGGTTCAGAGGGCCTCAAAACGTGGACATTTGACAAAAACTGGGAGGGGGGGTCAAATTTTACACAAATCTAATACCTTCTCTGATGAGGATGTAAAAATAATATACATGAATCGATATCGGTCTCTGAAAAGTGTCAACATGGCAATATTCAACATTAAATTACAGCTTTAAATATGAAGCTTATATATAATGCCAAATTTATTATAATGCTTTATATATAATGCTAAATTTGTGATAAACCCATAAGAACTAAAAAAGCCTTGCCCTCATCATCTTCTTCTAAATATTAATTAAGAATTCTAAAAAAAAATCAATGCTATATTACTTTGGCCATAGGAATGCACTGGTACATAAAAAGTTCGAACATTCGAAACTTGAAATCTTCTGAACCACCCTTACTGAGTCTGGTTAAGCTTGAGAAAGTTACTGAAAGTTACCATAAATGACCGATAGGTTACCATGAATTATCGTAAGTTTCCATAAATTATCGGAAATTTCTAGAAATTTAGGAAATTTATGGTAAATTATGGTAACTTTCGGTAACTATCATAAGCCTCCTTACGGGATTTATTATGATAGTAATAGGTATCGTGGTAAATTGTACTGAGACGGAAACACGGTTCATGCTTATCATCGTAAGCTCTACAACGCAGTAAAACCTACTACAGAAGCTAAACGAAAACGAAACGGAACGAAAAAAGTCAAATTCAGCCGAAAATTACGGGTCTGATAGAAAATAAAGCAAACAAAGATAGAACGCCTATAACACAATGAGTATCTTTGGCGCACGTAGCAAATTCACGTATAGCAGATTCAACACGGAGAAAAATGGATAGTCAGCTTAACTATCTGGAGTGTGAAACTGACTACACTGGAGTTTGAACTTATAGGACAGCCCTCTAGATAGTGTAACTTGATATCCGCGGAATGTTAAAAATGGGTGTTCAGTTTGACCGTTCCAGAGTGTAAGCTTGACGATCCTGGAGTGTAAACCTCACGATCCTGGATTGTAAACCTGAGTACTCTCAGAGTGTTGGCTTAATCATACTAGCGGGTCAACTTTAGTCTCTGTTGTCCTTATCCTACTTATATTCATGAGGGTGAGAGAGACGAGAGACTGGAATTTAAATACCTGAATATAACCTGAAAAACCCGAAAATTGATATAAAATCCATCAAATCTGAAAGCATTTCTTATTATTTTTAAAGAGTGAGATGCATGAAACCTGATTGCATGTGCACAAACACTTCGACAACATATTACTTTGAGCACGGGAGGCTAAGAGAGCGGCGTCACTACACTGAATTGAAACATTTTAAACACTTAAAAATTCAGAAACCGATATAAATACTTATCAAAAATTTCCTAACTCTTGTTTCTTTATCAAAGAATTACGACATTTTGTGCACGTTTCCGGTCGAGAAAATTTTGAGAATACGCACTGATTGCTGAGTGACGCCTTTGTCTTTAGTCCCTTGGAAACATAGAATTTCACGTGGAAAAACAAAACAAAAAAAACCATTCAATCTACTCTCCACCTACCTGACCATCAAGAAAAAAATATGGATGGTACAATTGGTACATAGTACTATCTGAAATGTAAGATTGACCATCTAAATTATTTTTACACTCAAAGTTTGACAGTCCATTTTTCTCCGTGAAGGCTCCGCCGCAATTTCTGGTTCATTTAAATTCTGACAGAATGAACGCTGCATGAATCAATTGGTTCTTTGAGTTCCTTCAGACACCGAGGAACTAATAGCATCAGATACTCGCTTCCGCTTTTGCACTGCGGGCCCAATGGATCGGAAATTTCCCTTTGAATTTTGTTATTAGTAATTTTCTAGCACAATATTTATCCACGCTGGAAATGACATCTGGAAAATAAATTAGGATCTCCCGTGACCATTATAATTGCAGTAACGTCGCATGGGAACGTTAGGATACGCCATATCTATTGACAGTCAAACTGAGAAAATGAGTTTCATAGTTTTAATGAAATCATACCCCAATTAAATGTTAAGAAATATAAAATTTATAATAGAACTTCCAAATCATATGTAACAAAAAATGCACTCAAATAAATTTTGATGCAATTAATAATTTAATTTAGCAGAAATCAAAACTCGAGCAATAGAAATTATAAAGAAATTATTGACTTTTTACAAATATTAAACAACCTACTTTGAAGATTATTTTAGAATTTGATAATGTTTTGAAATTGCCACTCAAGCCCAACGGATATTGTTCAACCTCAAAATAAAATGTACAGGTCGCCAAGAAATGGTAGGTAATTAATTCATCCATTAGAACAGATTATTAAAAGTGAAAGCTTTGTGTTCTCATTCGTGGAAAAGTTAGGGAATTTACATAAATGGACATATTTAGGTCTTAGCCGAATCGAAGTCAGGTATCAGAATTTCAAAATTCAAAACGGTGGATACAATATAGTGGAACAAAAATCGAAAAAATTTTAGCGACTTTTCAAAAATGGCCGTATTTACATTTTTGTAGTAGCTGAATCCAAATCTGATATCATTATTTCAAAATTAAAAATGGCTGAATACAAATCGGGAAAGTTTTGGTAACCTTTACGAAATTATAAATATTTAGGTCTTTGAGGTGATTGAATCCAAATTAGATCAGCCATTTAGAATATTTCAAAATTCCGATATCAGATTTGGATACAGCGACCTCGAAAACGTGAATACGACCATTTTTATCAACTTTCTAACATTTTTCCGATTTTTGTTCTTCCATATTGCATCTGGAATTAAAATTTTGGAATTCTGGTAATAGATTTGGATTCAGTGATCTAAAAAATCTAAATATGTCCAATTTTGTAAGTTTATAACATTTTTCTGATTCGTGTTTCGCCATGTTATATTTTCCAGCTCTAATCGGCTTTTTTTCTAGAAAATATATGTGCTACGCAATTTTTGCTGATAAAATCAAAATCAGTATCAACAAATGTCAGACTGACTTTTCACGTCTTTCCCAGGCCGTGAAATTTGGAACAACTTTCTTCCATAATTTTTCCTTATTCTGCAATTAATTAGCCTTAACCTTGTTCAAGGATCCTCTGTTTTAATCAATTTTTTCAGGAGATATTGAATTTTTAAGCCAAATTGTACAAAGTATCGCACTGAGGGTCACATGCAGCTTTCGTTAGCGGCTATGCGCTCTGCCTTGTGATGCGTCCACAATGCTTTGCTCCCAATTCTGCTCCTCAACCGCACTGCGCATGTGTCGCATCGCCAGTGTCGTCGGCTGTGAAGGACGCACTTTTTTGAAATTATGAAATGTGCACATCAATTTTTTATAACTTATAATCATTGTAAAATTAATCAAACCAATTCTTTGACCACAAAATAGACTTTTAAAGTGAAAGATAAAATAATGATTTAATTTTACTCCTTAAAAATAATTAATCGATTTTAAATTCGAAGGAAGGAATAACCACTTTTATCATAAATAATAATTTCAAGTAATTCTTAATTTTTTTTTACTTTATCATTATATATTGTAAACAATTGATTTGCATATTTAATCATTTTAAATAAGCGCGCGATCAACAGCCAATGAGGCTGCAGGTCCAACGCATGCGCAGTGCCGGTATTAAAAAAAATCATGAAGATTCTCGAAATATTTATGAACAAATGACTGTTAAAAAATTGAAAAGTATTTAAAATTGTTGGTTCAAATTACAAAAATATACAACCATACTGTTTTCATTTCTTATGAAGATATTGAAGTGACTCAAACTCCGAACTGTTATGCAATGGCGACTGTTATGCTATTTGTGACTTATTTTTTTCTTCGTGAAAATCTAGATATTTTAAGAAAGTTCTTTGTATTGGAAAAGGAGTATTAGATAATAGGTGCTAGAAACCAGTTCCTTTTTTGTTGCTGCTGACTGCCCCTGCCTTCTTCAACCGGAGGAATAGTAAATGTCTGGGCAAGAGCTCAGGCAAGAGTTCAGAAGCTGCTTTCTAACAATTACCTTTCGATACAAAAAACTGTCTTAAAATATCACGATTTTCACAAAGAAAAAAAGCAATCGCATATTTTCTTTAAATTGTAAATAATTAAAGCCTTCGCATAACTGTTTAGAATTCAAATCGCTGCAGTATCTAAATTAGAACTGAAACTATAGTATAGATCGAATTTCTTGGGAAAAAAATTTCATAACGATTGATTCACAATTTTCGGATTCACGGCGATGTTATTGTAGAAAAACATTGATTTTTTGTCGCGTGAAAATTCCTGTTTTTAATTTTTTTCAACAAAAACTGCTGGAGATATTAAAAAACGTTAAACGTGACGTCCTCTTATTTTTAGCGCTTTTCGCCCTGATATTTTTTGTTTTTCAATTGGAGCGATTGCGAAAATTTCCCCCACCCTTGTCACTCTCCGCTGAGGTCGAGCGCGAAACCCCTTATCCTGTCGGTGCCTCTAATTACATAACTTTAATCGTGCTCTTGATTTAGATTCATAAAGTCAAATATAACATACTCTTGATTTTATAATTTTTCCAAATTTTTAGGAACAGTTTTCTACATTTGGCAAAGAGTTGAAGTCAAGATTTCAAAATGTTACTCATGCTAAAAAAGCTTTTGACTTTAAAGCTAAATATTTTTTGACTTGTTCATTAAAATAATTTCAATCTAGGAGAATTCGACGAGAAGTTTCCTAATCTTTCAAATAATTCTACTTACAAAGTCGTAGATTCGATTTCTGCACAGATATTCTCCTTTGAATCGCCTTATTAGCTCTTGTGTTTTCACAGTGAATACACCCCGACCTCAGTTACCCAGCTTGCGATTACCCTTTTTAGCCGATTACCTGCAACGTTTTTAACTCCCAGTTTTTTTCTGCGAAGCGAAGTATGAATTTTCAAACGGTCAAAGAAAATGCGCCCAAACTTTCTGTCAGTAGTATATGCTTACTATATCCGTTCACTTTGTGAAGGCCCCTCTGAAACAGCTCCACATTTTTGAAAATTACTCGATCAAAAAAACACAGATTGTAGCATGGTAAGGCTTACTTTATTGCGCATTATGCAAGACATCTATGGTATCTCTTGTAATTTACATACTAGAAAGCTGTACTTTGGATTAAATTGTTTGAAGAATTTCAAAAAATATAATAGGGAATAATTAACCATGAAAAACTTAATATTTATTAGTTTTTAACTAATATTTCTGAGCCCCCTCGATATAAGTGTTAGTGCGAAGTCACAGTGGGAGCTTGTTCAGAAGTTTTTGCCTCTTCCTAGAAAGGAGTAATAGATCCTTTTAAAGATTCCGAATAGGTCGATAACTTAACAATACCATCATGCTGTGACCTTGCACTAACACTTCCACCAATCAGGCTCCTAGCAATATTAGTTGAAAACTAATAAATTTTAAGTTTGTCTTATTTAATTATTATCCTGTTGTATTTACTGAAATTTCTCAAGCAATTTAAGCCCAAATACAACTCTACTATGTAGATTACAAGAGATACCACAGTCATCTTCAATTGTATTTTACGTGAATTGTTATTAATGTGTTAACATTTATTTTTCGCTTGTGTATAGTTAAAATATCGAAACATTTACATAATTTTTTTCAAATTTTTTAAATTGTTTATTTCAAAGATGTTGTCATAAAAGTCAAGCTACGACAGAGTAACGCCAAAAACTTTCGGTTTTCATATTTTCATGAAGGATATTTTTCCAACGAATTGTCGTACATAAAAAAATGTGGTCATGCATTATGGGAAATAAAGTAAGCTTTATCATGGTATAAACTGTGTTTTCTTGCGATGTTTTTTTTATGTGTAACTATTAAAAATGTGGAGCTGTTTCGGCGGGGCCTTTGCAAAGCGAACGGACGAGTACACAGACCTTGGAGCGGTACTATGCGCAAACGCAACGGAGAAAAAAATCTTGGATTCAAATTATATTTAATGCTCTGGCTTTATGGGCCTTTTGCCATTTACTTTTAGAAAAAAATTCGCCAACCGAATCCGTAATAATGTGGCCATGACGAATATCGACGGAAATTTTGATAAATCTTTGCAGTGACTCATCTGCTGTTTAATAAAACTTCACTTAAAGTATACCTAATTAAAGTGTCAGTCGTATATGTTGAATAGTGTAAATCGTAAACAAATCGCGGGCGAGACACATTTTCATCTTCTACGACGTGTATTATAATGTAGTACTTTTAGGTTTTCAAAAATTCTTCATTCAGGTGTGCTTCCTTGCATTCTGGTAACCTTTTCACATTGAGCAGGTAGCTAGTTGGATCCCTTTTTCAAGGTGCTAAACCTTCTTCTCGTCGCTGTAAAGAAAATGTGGTTTGCCTCGCTTCACGGATGGCGTGATTATACATCTAATATTTAAAGCATCAACCCATAGGAATACGTTATTCGGTACATTAAATCTCGGAGTCCGGGATGAGATGCAAAACCCTTTGCTGAAAGAAATCCTTTTAAGCCTCATCTCCTTCTGTTCTTATTTGACTATATCTATCTTTCACTTGCTCCGTCTCACCTGCACTGATTCAAAAACATGAGTATCTTATAAATCTGATAGGTTACCAAAAACACTACGTGTGAATGTGAGAAAGATCCACCAATTACATAATTATTATGTTGTGCTGTATTGTATTGTATTGTATTGCATTTTCCGTGTCACTAGTGATTGCACCTTTTTGATTTTTCTTGGTAGTTTCTATCAAATTCGCATCCTCTCGCAAATTAGTTGCTGTTGTTTTCGCAACCTCTGTTTTATCAGTCAGGCACACCCGCGACAAGTCCTATATCACAGAAAAAACAAAAGATAAAGTTTATGTTGATGCCAGGTGAGAAATTTGCTGTAAAAAAATGAACCTTGCTGGTTAAACTTGACATGAAAGAAAGATAATTTCGCGTTTGCAAACTTGCTTCGGTAATCTTTTGCTTCATAATGTCTCATTTTTACTCGAAAAGTAGCGAGAGTTACGACGCTAGCGCCATCTACCGTCGTTTGAGTTGATAAAACTGGAGAAAAATGTCGAGTCCGTGCCTGTCAGATGCTTCTTACCAAGTGATGAAAAACAAGTTTTAGTTTGTTCAAATTTTGTTCATTTCAGACAAGATTTATAAGCAAGAACAATGCTTTGCTCACTAATGTTCCACCTAGCATAGTGGACAGCGTGACATAGTAGATGACGTCAGAATTATTCTCCTGACCTCGATGAAACTTTAGCCGAAATACGTTCGATTTCCAACCGTTCCAATCTGCAACACATTTTATCTTTAGTTTCTTCTGTGATTCCACCGAATGCATGGTCAAGGGTGTCCCCTCAAGAAATGACAAGTTCTTTTATAAACAAGTAAAATTCCACGCAGTTATAGGGCATAAACATTGACCCATATTTCTCTCAGAAATGTACCGTAATGTACCACAATAGACCCTGTTAGAGTTATGACATTTTCCTATTTGAAATTAGCAAGTACTAATACTTTCTGTAGTAAAATTTGAGGTTGGAAAAATTAGAAGAGAAATTATCAAACATTATAATAAGAATGGAAGTAATTAATATTTGAAATAACATAAATGACTAAATTTTTATGGAAAATTACTATTCCCCGAAGAAATATGTAGGAACGTGACGCGCTTTATAGAAACTTTGTACTTTTCGGAAAAGATGGTAGTCCAAAATGAGAATCTTGGTTTCGAATAATGCTACCTTAATGTAAGGTAAATGTTCGAATAACGGGCCGGTGTCTGATTTCTGGACAGTAATACGATTTGTAGTTTTATTAGACTTTATATAACTGATAAGATAATTTTCTGCTTCCAAATACGTTATTAAAGTCTGTGGTAACTTTTGTAAAAAATTCACACAAAAATATAAGGTTTTTATTAATTAAAAATGATGTCAAAGTCAGAGCGTTTACTAAATGACGAGGTCCCATACTTCGATTAACAGATTGGTTAAGAAACAGACGTCACTTGTTAAGGTTA
>JAUMHM010000083.1:55265759-55284418 GCA_032362435.1 Melikaiella ostensackeni
GGAAGGATCCTGTACGTGATAATTAAACTGCCCTAGATATTTATCCCTGGGCCACCGTACTGCCCATTTTCCTAACTTCGATAATAGTCTTATCTTCCAGTAGCAATGTGTTGTCAGGAGTAACATTCGTTATAGTACATTCTTTGTATCTCATTTTTATAATATTATTATCGGTGTCTTCTTCTAGAATTTCTAATAAAGGTGGAACAGGAGGTTTTCTACTTTTTACAAAGCTCTGTTCATAAAGACATCGACACAATTGAGCTAATGGTCGGACTGGAGTACGGAGACACTTTTTTATTTCCCCCAATGAATTCTCGAAAGGAAATGCTGTTATCCTAATCAAAGTACAACTCATATTAATCACATCATCCGAAAGATGAGTTAGGTGATGCGAATTCAAAATTTGCGAGGTGACACCATAATATGTACCCAAATAAATAAAAAAATACTTCAAGTATTGTTTTGCAAGATCTGCGAATGTTCTGTACAGTCTTTCAGAACACAAAATACGACAGGCTGCATGTAATAGCAGAAAGTGCTTATATAGTTTTGATGTAAGTATATCTTGCAGAACAACAGGGCTACTATAAAGAAGGGAAAATCGATGTTCGGTAGCCTTCCACTTTTCGAATAAATTTGTCGATCGTGGTCCCACCGTTGAAACTCACAGGGAACTTGTTTTTTCAAGACCATTGTTCGCCTTGAAAGCTCATTTCTTTGCGCTTCATTCAGTTTATTAACTCCATGATCAATCCAGTATCCCAACATCTTTCTCATTATGCCTTGTCAGCACAAATGCGTAAAATCAAGGACGAAAACAGTAATAGTGTTCAAGAAAATGATTATGCGTGGCAACGCAGTGACACCTTTATGATGATTTGGTTGAGTCCTTGCTCTGTACGATGCATCTGTCCTTTCTTCAGCGTCAATGGAAGAATATACAGTTCTGTCTTCTACACGTTTCCCTTCGACAGTGCATCTTGCTCATGCGTTTTTTCCAGTATGACCAATTGTACATTTCAGAAATGCTCGTGCTGGAGTGTCACGAATGAAGAATTCTACGGCAAAATCAAAATGCCTTCCAGAGATTTCGATTTCATCTCTCTGCAATTTATTTACTTCGCTGACAAATTGATCCAAAAATACGTTAACATCTGCTAGCTTAGATTCCCCAAAATAAATAGTAACTGCAAACGGCTCATATACATCAGGGTTACAATGTACTTTGCAAAGTATTGGGCAGAATTCTTCACTACCAGATTTCACAAGTGGCACTTCATCAACATTAACTTGCACTTCAATTCGGTTATTTGAGTGGAGATCGGAAATGATGTAAGCAATCAACCTTTTTCTGATCCCAAATAAACGAATTCACCCATTTCATCGTTTTTATCTAACATTGGAACAATATTATACTCGTATCTTGCTCCTGCTGTGGCAAGAAAGGTTTTTGCAGATTTTGGCAAATCTGTGAGAAGTCTCTCTCTCAAAATAGCTAATAATTCGTCTATGTGAAACAAAGATATTCTGTTTTTAATAACCCATTTTCGAATTTGCTGAATTTTTATTTGACGATCCTCGTCATAGTGTACTGCCACCTTTTCATCATCAAGACCTTGTTCATTTAGGTTTCTTCCATCGTCTTCTACGTCCAAAAACCGATCAGAATCTGAAGTATCACCGGAAACTGAAGAATCATCCGAATCTCAAGTTTGCTTGGAGTCAGCAGTTTGGCTTGATTTTTCAGAGCTCAACGAGTTACTTACTTCAGTAAACGCTTCCTCGTCATGACTTCCATCGATATTTTTGGTCAACTTCGCCTAGAACAGCAAATAAATAAAGAAGTGTAACCACAAAAATATAATCACTGAACATCTTCTATTTCAATTTCAAATTAAAATACACAGATTTCGTACATTTTGTATGATTTCAAAAATAAATAATAAACTATGTTACTATAACCAAATATGCACTGTCTTTGTGTACCGGAAAAATCCGGCTGTTTGTATCGAAATTTCGGTATACGTAGCCACGACCTTACAAAGAACCAGGGTTTAATATTCTAAAAAAATTTTTAATAAGTTCATACGTAATATAAATAATAATGTGAGATAAATCTGAGTTCCACGTGAATCTTCTAAAGAATGTTTAATTTTAAAATATTCATAGATAATTAAAAACAAAAACCAATGATAATAACAAAAAGTTGAAAAATACCTCTACAATTCCCCTACTTTGTGAATAATTTTAATTCTCACTCGAAAGGACAATGTAAAACTGGCAGCAAAAATCACAAGATAAAGACACGTGATAACCGAACGGGAACATAGGATCTTCAATAAGACAGAGTGAATGAATGTATGATGAATTAATGAATCGAAGATTATTATTATTAATTTGGAGTTTTAATTAAATAATTGATACTTAGGTATCAAGATCTGTTTTTCTTTATACTTTTATTTGATTGAATGAACCAACAAAATTTTGTTCGTTGAATCAAGCAAATACTTCATCTACCAAAGGATTTGGTTGAAACAACCAAAAAAATTGGTTGGGCTAACAAATAATATTTTGCTGTCCATATGAGAGCCATACTCTATGGTCTAACCAAAAAAATTTTGTTAATTCAACCAAATCGCTTTCTTAGTGTGACAAAAATCTTGATTTAACGTTATCCATTATGATTTGTCATTACTTGTTTTGCGTCACATATTCTCCCTTACAGAATGAGCCCTGCTTCAACCCAGCTAAAAAAAGCCTTGAAGTTGTGCCTCTGATTTTACATAAAGTTCATTACCATTTATCTAATTTTTCTAGAACTAAATCTGACTTAAGCACTCATATAAACACTCAAACTGTATACTGAATTAATAGAATTGTATGTTTCGTGAATATTACCACTAGCAATGAATTATATTGCAATATTTAATCAAACTAAATTACAAAGTATAGAACATGTAAAGCGAATTAAGGTTTTGTTTCAATTTTCATTCATGACACATCTCAGGGCTTACCTAACCTCAAAAAATGAAAGACATTTCAGTCTTTCTCAGAGGGATCGATTAAATTTTATTTATATATTCAGTATCAGCAAGTCCATCATAAGTGCGCACTTCTAACATTTTCATTTATATGTAGAAATATAAGATCTTCTTATTGCTGTAATCAAAAATTATACCTTCTGAAATCTGTATGGGATGCTCCAAGAATAACTCGACATATTCTTCAGGATGAGAGCATTGTTCTTCAGGAATTGCTTGCTCAATATCCCGCTTTCTACGTTCTGTAATAAGCACATGAATAATATTTTTGTTTTGTTTGAGTAAATCTTATAAATTAAAGAAAAACCTTCAACTTACTACTATACATGCCCTTTATTATTTAAAGATCATTTTTTCCATAAAATTCTTTAGAAATCCTATGGAATCCATCGAAATCTTTTAAATATCATTGTTTGATATCATTATCAAATATCATTGGATACCTTTCGGAACTCCTTCAAAATTTTCCAAAATCCTACGAAATTATTTGAAAACTCTTGAAGTTGTTGAAATCTCGTTACATTCCGAGGTATATTTTAAAATGCCCTAAAGTCTTAAATATCCTTTGAAGTTCCTCGAAACTCGTTAACCTTTTTAGATCGCCTGAAATCTTCAAAATCCCTTAAAATGCGTAGAAATTCTTTGGAATTTTATAGTTTCTCTTGAAATTCTATGATTTCCGTAAATCTTATAAAAATTAAACCCTCATAAATTTGGTATTTCTTATTGTAATTGGAGAATAGTTCCTTTAATTATTTGTCACTAATAACACAGCCCCACAAAAAAAATTTCCTGCAACCCGAGCTAAACCACCATACCTATACGCTTTTGAGGTCACTGAATCCAAATCCGGGATCAGTTTGACCACATCAGTTCAGGATCAAGGTCAATCGAAGGTCGAAATGAAGAAAACCATTGGATCGGAGAAAACCTCTACTTTCCGACGTTTTTGGGATCGCTGAATCCGAATCCGGTGTCAGTTTGACCCCACCAGGTCATTATCAAGGTCAAGTGAAGGTCAAAATTAGAAAAAACCATTAAATCGGCGTGAACCACTACTTGAAGACGTTTTTGGGATCGCTGAATTCGAATCCGGAGTTAGTTCGACCCCACGAGGTCAGGATCAAGGTCATGCCAAGGTCAAAAAGAGAAAAAACCATTGAATCGCAGGAAACCACTTTTCTAAGACGTTTCTGGGGTCGCTAAATCCGAATCTGGGGTCATTTTCATCCCATCAGGTGAGGATCAGGGTCAAACGAGTTTGCCCAAACAGAATTTTGTTAAAATTTCTGAATCATTTCATTGAAAATCGGGGAATTATCCCTACATTCACTGTTTCTCATTGTATCTGACCCTCTTATCCTCAAAAGATCTTACGAGCGGTTTCCTTTTACGCTTCACTCCGTTCTCATCACTGTCTTTCTCCAATTAACAGTAGTAATCAGCCATCATATTTACATCCCATCGACCTTGAAATCTCATCTCCATTGTCTTTATATCTTGATGGAATCTTTCCCCTTGCTCCCTACTAAAATTTCCTAGATTCGTTCTGTCCGTTAATGTTTTTTTGACATAGTAATGGACTTCGGTGGATGGTCTTCGATGGACCACAAATAGGCAAACTAATGAGAGATGATGACTTTATTGCTACAATGAATGGCAAGGAAGGAGCAGCCTGGATCAGTTTCAAAGAAGTTGTGAAAAATTTTCTTGGGAATAATAAAAGTGAAGATTACAAAGAAATAGTGGCTCGAATGATAGCTAATTATAAAAAACAAGGGTGTTTGATGAGCCTCAAGTTACACTATTTGCACTCAAATATGGATTACTCCCCAACGAATCTAGGACATTTTAGTGAGGAGCAAGGGAAGAGGTTCCATCAAGACATAAAGACAATGGAAATAAGATATGGAGGTCGATGGGATGTAAATATGATGGCTGATCACTGCTGGTCATTGAAGACAGAAAGTGATGAGAACAGAGTGAAGCGTAGAAGGAAACCATTCGTAAGATCTTTTGAGGATAAAGAGGTAAGATACCATAATAAACAGTGTATGTAGAGATAATTCCCGATTTTCAATGCAACGATTCAGGAATTGTAACAAAACTCTGTTTGGACAAATTCGTTTGACCTTGATTCTTACCAGATGGGCTGAAAGTGACCCCAGATTCGGATTTAGCGACCCCAGAAACGTCTTAGAAGAAAGGTTTCTTCCGATTCAATGATTTTTTCTCTTTTTGACCTTGGATTGACTTTGGTATTGACCTTATGAGGTCGAACTAACCCCGGGTTCAAATTCAGCTACCCCAAAAACGCCTTAGAGTTGTGGTTCATGCCGGTTCAATGTTTTTTTCTCATTTCCACCTTTACTTGACCTTGATTCTGACCTGATGGGGTCAAACTGACCCCGAATCCGGATTCATCGACCTCAAAAATGTATAGGTATGTTGGTTTAACTTGGGTTGCAAGAAATTTTTTTGTTTTGTGGGGCTGTGTAATCACTTGTATATATTAAAAGACATAGGTGTAATAGGTTCTTATCTTTGTTCTCAACAAACTAAAATTCAATATATACATATACCTACGTATATTGTTATAACATTATTTGACCTTCCGTCATCACTTGAATCCCTCGAGTTATTTTGAAATTGAGTTGAATATTTATTGATTGCCCGGTACTTTTCAGTTTAAGATCGCAATTGCTGTTCTGCAGGACGTTTTTTATCCACGTTATACCAATAAAAAATCTCTTGTCAACGATGTCAACATTAGAAATAAATTTTTAGTCAGTACGTCTGACATTTTCCTCGCATCTGCGTAGCAGCAGTTTGGTATTGTGTGGGAAAATCGGCTGGGCCTGAGTGGCAGCACCAACATTGGGCAAGGCAGTCTAAGCCCCAACAAAGTGTCCGTATATATGTTGGTTTCACTACGAAAGTTTTAATAATTAAAAATTTGGAGTAGCAAAGCAAATTGCATGTTAACGGTCGGAGTACATCTAGCCTGGATACAAGAAATATATATTCTTCAACTAATTACATTTTTCCAAATCGGGACGCCCAATTGGGCCCAAATTGGCGCCCAAGAACTATTTGGGCGAAATTGGGCACATTTCCACACGGGTACCTCTTAACAATTGTTAATTGTTTATATAAATTTGATTATAAAATACAGATTTGCGTCAATTTTCAACCTAGAGATTTCGTTTTTTCAACGGAATCAATTTTAAATTACTCGGCAAAATCCTTCCCCGTTGATACTTCATCAACGGAAAATAGTTGTTTTTTTGAATAAACTAATTTATAAATAAATTCACAACTTGACTATTTGTCAACAAATTTGATGTCTTTTTTCACAAAATCGACTACCAACGACTCAGAAAGGACCTTATGTGTTGGAAGACTTTGTCAAGCGACAACATTTGATATTTATTTCAATAAATTTGATAAGCAAATACAGGTGTGCGTCAATTTTCAACCGGGAGATTTCGTTTTTTCAACGGAACTAATTTTAAATTACCCGGCAAAATCCTCTTTTTGTGATACTTTATCAACAAACAATAATGGTTTATTTTATAAACAAATTTATTTATTCACTCACTTGTGGGGCCAACTCCAGATTTTCAAACGGGAAGTGAGATGAATTAATTAATTGATTCATATGATGATACATTTATAGTATTATAGAACAGCTTTTTTCAAATCTAAGTGAACTTAAAATCTTAAGTCTATCCCTTTCTTTAACGGTTAGTTCAGTTGAAGTAAGAATTTTCATAAAACTTCGTTGTCTTAACAAAAATTTCTTTCACTGTAAGTATGGGCTTACTTAAAATTTCCTCGTTGCATGAAGCGATTGAAAATTGTGTAGGAATTTTCCGACGATGCTTCCCGATAAGAAGGTATGCATTGAAATGGATTAAAATGATTTCCAATATGACAAAAAACGACATTCATTTGGTTTCAAAGTGTTGTGTATTTTGACGTAGGAGGAACTGATCGGGATTGCCTTGGATGCACTTCAGTCAAATAGAATTGTTCTGGATTCAAATTTTAATAATTATACTTCACGAAAGGAATTAAATTGACTTTGGCATTCATCCACACCTTGCAGCATTCAACAGGATTAACTTGCCTTCAGTTTCTACCCTCTTCGGAAGAATTAAAATTTATTCAATCATTGACAGAAATCATCTCTGCTGTCCAAAGGAAAAAACTAGTAAGTGACATTTGCCATACTAACTATTTTCAGGCACACGTGCATGGGAAAACAACCTCTATGGCAAATGTCACTTGATAGGTTTTCCGACGGTCAACACCGCCGTGATATTTAAGACAGCCGAATCTACAAAAAATCGAAAATGAGTTTTTTGTATAGTTGCAATCGCAGAAAAAGATACATCCATATATGAAAATTGTTTTTTAGAAATTATTCATTTAATTGAAGATAATATTTTGTGATAATTGTAATGAAGACGGATCTACAATTCTGGGGAGTCGTGTTTGGTAAGAAAGCAGGATTTGCAGAAAATTGTGAGGATCTACACGAAGTTGAACACGCAGGCCCAAACACGACACATAAAATTACGCAGAAAAGACGGATCTTTCAAATCTGGCTTTTTTGTCGAAAACCGATCGAGTCTCAGGGGCGTGATATTTAGTGAGAAAGCAGAACAAAGGTCCGGCTTTCTTCACATTATGGGTCCTCAGAAAAAAAGCGTGTTAATATTGAATAGGCAGCATCTGCATTTAAAATAATTATTAATTGCAGAATGAAAACAAATAATGTTAAAAATTGTAAGAAGAAAAGAATATATTGATATTATCCAGTTGTTAGTTGCTTAAGAAAGGTACAAAAAAATATATATATTTTTTTATTTGAAACAATTTCTTACAAAGAAATTTTCCATTGTATCTCATTGAGTATTTGACAATAATGTCCCACGGCGTCCATAGCGAACAAAATTTGAGGCATCTTACTCTTGAAGTACAGTAAAATGGGCAGTTGAAATTCAAAAATAAAGTAATACGATGTCCCTTTCAATAACGTGCTATATATTTAAGCAGCTATAAGCATAGAAATTGTTTGCCATAACCTACAGACGAAAAAAGGCTGGCGCTGACATGCTCACTACAAAATCGTTACTGACAATCAATAGACAAAATTCGACGAAACATTTCTTGATACTGACTGAAGCACAAAGAGGCAGACTAATTAAAAAAAACTACGATCAAAAAATGCTTACTACTGGTCGCTGGCGACATCTAACTGCACTTAGCACCAACACTTACAGAGCCTGTATGTCTCGAGTTCTGGGGCATATTTTACATCTTATAATTAAGACTCGAATATTTACATCTCAAAGTGTGTTTAAGAATTAATAAAAATTTAAAGATTTTCCGGCAAGTCTTAAAGCAAATTAAAACTGTCCTCAATTTTCATTTTTGGAGCTCAAATTATTTCCTTATTATTTTTTTCAAAGATAATTATAAATTAAAATATATAACTTTTGATAATTTACAATATTTTTGTAAGTTCATATGCAATGTGTGTAAAGTACGAATTACTCTGAGGTTAACATAACCTAACTTTCAGTTCATAAATATATATTATATATCAATATTAATAAGCGAGTGATAACTTGAGTCATGTGACTTCAAAAACTTCTTATTTGTCTTAGAGAGACTTGTAGATTACGTTCATAATAATTAGTCAGTTGCATATTTGGCCTGAACTTTCAGTTTATCGCAAAATGGGTGGTCATGCTACCTTCATTCCTCAAACATACTCGTGCAATAAGTTCGGCGAAACAGTTCTTGAAGGAAAAAACCCAGCACCGTACAGCCACTATGAAAATCATAATTTTAGTATTAAGCATATTGGCCCCTAGGATCTTACTTCATCCAATTATACACAGTAAAAACTCTTCTTTTACGGTATCATTTTTTTTGAATCGAATAACTTCATTCTGCTATTTTTAATGTCAAACAAATGAAGCTAGGATCCCATTAGTGGTCTCGTTTTAGTACCACTCGAGACTGTTTTGTTCTGAGTCTTATTTTAATACCTGAAATCAGCCCTGAAATAATTCCTTCTTTTTACAGTGCAATACTGCTGCAGTCACGTTAACTTGTTACCATTCTAATGTTTCTCGAGTGTACGATGTTGATGCAGCTAGTGTTATTTAGCCTATGGACCCAACGTATCATACACAATCGCTAAATTTGAGTATGCGGGAATAATAATTGTTCTTATCTACCAGATTGTGAGTATATCTTGGACATCTCACTTTCGCGTCAAGATACGGCAACTCAAGACGCAGGAATTCTTGATAACAATAGAAATAAATATTCAGAAGACTGAAACATCTTACTTCCGCGTGAAGATACAAAAATTCTTAATAACGGCAATAATTGTTCACAAAACTGTAACACGAATTCATATTCAAGTCAAGTTTTCGCCACGGTGACTGGAGATGAAAGTTCAACTTCTTTCAGGATATAAGCATTTAAAGTAATGAACCACCCAAATCATGGAATTCAACCGAAAGTTAGTGAAACAAAAATGAAATTGTAAAAAAGGCGTGATTAAAAAAAGATTAGCGAAAAGTATTCATTTCCCTTCTGAACATTTAAAAAATAATGACTCCATTCTACAATTTTTTTCTGGTTCAGAAAATAAAGAGAATGAACAGCTACTCCAAACCCAAAGAGAAAAGGGAGAAGAAGCCAGTGCTTCTATTTTTTCTGATCATAGTACGTTTACAATAGTAAATAAATATTTATAGTTTGTTACGAATGTTCAGTAAATTATCCAAGTTTACAGGTGAAAAGATTAATGATAATTATACGTTTAAATTTCTAAATAAAAAACAGAAGAAAGCTGAAAAGGTATTTCATGAACAGAGACAGAAGATGGAGATATCAGAGATGAAACATCCTGTTTTACCCAGTTGTCACAATTGTCGACTGAATTGTTCCGAAAAAACATGTGAAATCGCTAGAAGAAAGATTAATCAGGAATAATGATTCTACGAAGGCCTTAATTGTAGAACATATAAAAACTTGTCATCCAATCATCTCGCACCATCGTCGAGTACGTGCCCCAAACAGACTTTACTTATCAAGTGATATTGCAGTAAAAAAGATGTTCGATGAGTTTGTTGCTGACAATCCATGGATATCTACTTCTTATACATTTTACGGAAATATAGTATTTATGTTTGGTTGGGCAACTGTGCAGACCAAAATAAAAATTGGTGCTTCTCAAAGTTTTCAGTTGAAATGATTAATTAAAACAAAATCGCAGCTAAAAGTATTGATATTTACTACGTTGAGAATGGGCACGCGTTTATGTCCGCGGACGCATTCCATCATCAGGTAAAAATATCAATGTTGAAAAGTAAGAACGTCTGCGACTTCCAAGATTGAAAAACAATGTTCAGTTCTGCTTCATGACCGTAGTTTACTTAGGTTTTGAATTATAGTTTTAGATATAAGTCACAATATTTATGATATTTGAAATGAAGTCAGAATGCACGCACATATAACGTACGAAAACGAGCGCGAGAGCGGACCCGCGCGTCCAAGGCGCGCTCAATATATGGTAGGCGTGATGCGACGCATACAATGAGAATGTGCCCGTCGAGGGCGAGCATATTTTTTTATTATTATAAACAAATTTGTGGATAAAACGGAATCTGCTGTATTTTCAATATTGGAATGTTTCATTTCAATCATTTTGTCGTTACATTTGGTAAAATTGATAATTAATCACGACTGATAACCAAACGCCAAAAATTTGCATAGTTGTATTGTTAAATAAAACTATTCGTCACTTTTTTCAGCACAAAAGTACCAATCAAATTCTAACCTAAAATGTTAAATCTTAATTTTCTACGAAAAACCACTTTTATAAACTTATTTTTTAATCAACTTTTCACCTTGCCATTAGAAAAGATATTTTTTGAAATTATTACAGACTTTCAACCTCCAAATTCTTGAATGATTTACTTGTGATTGGTTAACATTTTATAGTCGAACTCATTCTCTCCGAATTCAGCAATCCAATATCTCGGGAGTAAACTTTTATTTTTTGTTCAAACTGAAAATTGCACTCTTTTCGCAATCCGCAGCGTCCGTTCATCCGTTCGAATTTCAGGTTCCTGTTACTTTGAGACTGTCAACTTCTACATTCTATTTCTCGGAACTGGATAATTTTTTTAACCACATTTTTTTGGCCTTAATTCAGAAATACTTCACCTCAAGAGTAGAATTCTTCTGTCTTTAAATGGTGATTTAGACTTGACAGAATGTTTCTTCGCTCTCCTGAAAAATTCTGGTTTTGTTGGTTATCTAATTTGTACTGCTGCCCTTGAATTAATATTGTTTCTATGAATTATTATAAGCAAATGTTAATTTTTTCATAGGAATCGTCAAAAAATAATGATAATTATGTTGCTGCATGGCAATCTATTGTGTAAGTATATTATTCTTGTAGCGAAACAAAAGATAACGGCCGAGAAATGAAAGTTTCTTCGTTAAAAATTACGAAATGAGTAAATTTGTTTATAAACATTGTTTATCACGATAAATATTGGTTTTAAATGGCAATATTTCGTAAAATAATATTATTCTTATGTTGAAAAGGAATTGAATTGAAAAGAATTATTGCGAGATGAGTAGATTTCTTTATAACAATAAGCTGAACTCTTGAGCTTTTTTTCATCGAATAAATGAACAATAATATATAAAAAAAAACGCCGAAAATGCAACAAGTTAGAGTTTCATCCATTCATTTGTTTCAAACAATTAAGTAAATGAAGTCATTTAATCTGCAATGAAAATATTTATTTATTCAGAGTAAATTTACTAATTCTATCCATTTTTGGAAAAAATACTAGTAAATCTAGTGCAGTGGGTAGCACAAATAAAAAAAATCATGGGTTTTTGGCATTTTTAACTTAAATAACAAATTGAAAAATTAAAAAAAAAAATAGTTCTCAACAGACCTCTTCGAAATTTTCCGAAAAAGATGTAAATTTTTCCGGTTTTGAAATAAACTTAAAAACAACTGGGTTTGCGGGAAAACAAAATTTGCCAGATATTTACTCTAGGAGCCAGACAGACCTGTATGCCGCTGTAGGTCCTGTCGATTTCTATATTAAATCTTAGGTAGAGTTTTCCGCTGACTCTGAAAATCGATGGTGCTTCTTTGAGATATGAGTCAATTTTGAGATAATCAAATGTTAATTTTCTTTTAATGAATCACGTATTCCTCTTACAATTAGAATTTTTTCATTTTTATTTTGCGGAAAGCTTCTGAGCCAATTTTAGATTCCTTCAATTCTTATGCAGAAAATTAACATTTGTATCGAAAATGTCAAAAAAATCAATGTACCACTTTCTACGTGAGTATTGATCTGACGAGAAAAAGCTTAAGACAAAAGTTTTACTAGTCGGTGCGATGGAACTTCTTGTAATGTATAAATTTTTGATAAAAGTTTCAGATTTCGAGCATTCGACGGCTATTTAGATCAGAAAAATTTCTTCCAGGAATAAAGTGTCGTTTTTCTCGAAAATGGCTAATTTCATTGTAAAATATCATGAGATGAGAATTACTTGTTCCACTGAGAACTATCACTTTCATCTCAAGACCTTCATTCAAATTTTTCTATTTCCGAAGTTAATGCAAATAGTAAAACACACAAACTTAAATCCACCTTAATCTATCAAAGAAGAGTTTTTTTTCTATTCTTTGAAAATTTTGAAAACTTTCAAAGGCATATAACTTTTTTAATTTCCATCGAATTTAAAAGCCTAAAACCCTCAGAAAGTGTATCAAAGGCTCATTCAGTTCGTGAAATCCTTCAAAAGTTGGCCTGGCTACAACCTACAGGAAACCAAACAGACATACAGACAGACACCGAAAGAGTGTTATAATTTTCGAACTCTGTGAGTGCCGAAACGCACAGTGAGGCTAAAGAAACGCCCGTGGACAAATTGATTCTTAGAATAAAATTAGTATCCGAATTGAACGCTTTCTTTTAATGACACCCAATAAACTTCCGCATGAAACTTTCCTGGCGGATTTTTGAAAAAAACTTCATATTCAATAACAAAAATAAAACATTTTGACTTTTGAAATGTACCGGTTCCTAACAAATACTTGGATTCATTTAAAAATACCTAGTAAGCATGAAGCAACTATCCAAAAAAGATGTCTAATAGCAACGCAAATGTTTAAGAATTCATTGAATTTGTTATAAGTAAATAAGTGAATGCAAATGGTTTTGTGGGAATTGGCAGCGATTTGTCACTTGACTCGCACTAAATTTAAAGAATTCATGGACAAAAAGAGTTTTTCATTTGATCTAATGAAGTTTATGAATAATTTCTTATTTTATTAGCAATTTTTATAAACAATTATCCATATTAGGTATTTATGATAAAATAAATGAATATTTTCACGAAATCGATCATATATTACCTGCAAATGGAACTTGAGTATCATACTTTGTTTTTCAATAAAAATGAATAATTGTTTAAACAAAATTAATTAACTAAGGCACTATTTGGCTATTCGTGGAGTAAAAACTTGTTTCATTCAACGCAATCAACTGTAAAACTTCTAAATTTTTAAGGACACTTTGATGAAAATAAATAATTTTTATTGTAAGCAACAGTTGTTTGAACAAATTTGTATCATTTATGTATTTATAAATAAAATTACACTTCTTTCACGGGCTTAGTAGCCAGCTATTTAGCAATGATTTCTTGCTATGAATTACTAACATTTGATAATTTTTTAATCAAGCCTAATTAATAAATGCATTATTTGGCTATTTTTCAGCATTTAAACTTTGTTCTTCTAGCGTAATCAAAATAGTGGATTGTTATCGAAAAATTCAAAAAAAGTTAGAAAATTTGTTATTTACAGTTGATTACGCTATAAGAACAAAGTTTAACTGCTGAAAAATAGCCAAATAATGCATGTTCTAATAAGGTTTGTTTAAACAAATATCCAATGTTAAAAATTCATAGCAATAAGTCATTGCTGAATAACTATCTGTCGAGTTCGTGAAAAAAGTGGAATTTTATTTATAAATACATAACATGATCAAAATTTGATTAAACAATTGTTTTTTACAATAAAAATTATTTATTTTCATCGAAATGCCCTTTACAATTTAGAAATTAGTCATTTACAGTCGATTGCGTCGAAAGAAACAAGTTTGTTAGTCCAAAAATAGATAAGTAGTGCATTTTTTAATTAATATTGTTTGAACAATTATTCATTCTTATTGTACGACCAAATATGATACTTAGGTTTCATTTCCAGGTAATATATGGTCGATTTCGTAGGAAAATTTTTATTTATTCCATAATAAGTACCAGATATGGATAATTGTTTATAAAACTTTCTTATAAAATAAAAAATTATTTAGGAACTTCCATTATTCAACTGAAAAACTCTGTTTGTCCTTAAATTATTCAAATTTATGCGAATCAAGTGACGAATCAATGCCAATCACCACAAAGCTATTTTCATTCACTTATTTGTTTATAACAAATAAAATGAATTTTGGAACATTTGAGTTGCTATTGGATGTGTTTTTTGATAGCTGCTTTATGTTTTCTAGGTATTTTTAAATGAATATAAGCATTTTTTAGAAACCGGTACACTTCAAAAGTCAAATTTTTTTTTCATATTTGTTACTGAATACATTTTTTTTCAAAAATCTGCCATGAAATTTTGATGCGGAATATTATTAGGTTTCATTGAAAAAAAACCCGTTCAAATCTGATAACAATTGTTATCTGAAAATCAATTTGTCCAAAGACTTTTTTTTCGCCTCAATGTGAAACGTAAAGATCCGTTAAAAACTGGAGATCGAAAATTTTGATGATTCCATGACAGTCTCACGAATAAGAATGTAAAAAATGATGGAATTTAATTTATAGAATAAATTTCCATTCATAGAGAGTAAATTTACTAATTCTACGTATTTTTGAGAAAATATCAATAATCAGAGCAAAGTAGGTAGCAAAAAAACAATAGATCATGATTTCTTGTCTCATTTTAACTTGGATAATAAATTGGAGAAATTTTGGATTGAAAATCGGCCTCGAAACAACACTTCAAAATTTAATAAGCTTCAAACAAGAAAAAGGAACTTAAAAATTTATTAAGAAATACGACCCCTGGAACTTTTCAAACCAAAAATTTCACTTTTTCCTCACTTCACAGCGCGACGCTCAATGATTATATCCCATTTGCGAGAACCGATATTTTCTTGAGCCTCTTCTGCTGCCAATTATGCAGTATTTTTCTCTTCTTAATTGAGGTTTTATTATATCTGCAGAAAATAATGCAGATAAAAAATTGCTCACGTCAATTACTAAACAAAAATGAGTGATAAACGTTACATAGCAGAGCTCCAGATTTAATATTTACGCTGCCCATCCCACGTGATACGTAACGTCTTGACTACATCTGAATGGGTTACGATATTTTTTTACGCCCCACCTCCCTAAAAAATAAAATAACGTCTTTGATTAGACCTTTTTTATACTACATTATTGTTCGCTATGGCCTAGACATCTTGAGAAAATAGCCAAACATATATATTCCGAAGTTGAAAACAGACTCATATCCAAGCATACGTATGAATGCATGGGAAAGAAGGGCAAGGCTCTTTTTTCTTCGTTGGAGTTCCCTTTCATGCAGGGGTACGGTTGTATTTCAAAGGGTACTTCTATTTGTATGTCCTTCCATATCTGTTCAAAGATAAGCATTATAAAAAAAGCCAAACAAAAAATGTTAGAAAAAATTTCTTTATAATGCGAGGGAAGCTGCACGCATTTAATCGAATGCACATGTGATAGTAAAATGCAGATTTCTTTTTATCTTTAGCAGCCGTCACTTTTTAGTACTTTTTTTAAGTCACCATGACAGATAATTTTAGTCGCGGCATTAAATCAATCAAATACCTACACCATTTCGCTATCTGCTAGTCATGCGACTTCCTATGCCTCCATTAAAGGATTTACTAGTAATAATTAAAGCTATAATTAGACTCATTGTCAGTAAATGTTACCGTTTTTTCTCCTTTTTGAGAGGATAATGATTCGCGAACATTAAGCATAGAAGTATAGGAGGCACTTCGTACAGGAAATTTTTCAATGTTTCGACAAATATTTGCAAAAGTAGGGGGGGGGGTTGAATTTTTTTACTTCTTATGGAAAGCCTCTTCTTCAAATGTATATAACTTTTTTTCTTTTGTAGAAAAGGAAAGTGTACTTGATATGTTTCAGACAAAGTTTCTCAGGATATTTTTACTAATTATAAATATTTTTGAAAAAAATTAAAATTTCACCTCCATTTTCAAAAATCAAAAGTAAGTTTGACTTTTTCTCAAATTTGGACTCATTTGATTTCTTTGAAAATGGTCTAGTTATGAAGCTGAGAATTTTTCCTATAAAATAGACGAAATCCAGGAAGACATTTTTTTCTCGAGTGATTAGACGACGAGTAACCGGATGCTCCGCCGGAGCTGAGGCCACGCCCTCATGCTAATTTCTTGCATCAGATAATATTATACGCTGTTAATGTAACTGCTCTCTGCATTTACAAGGTTGAAACTGTCATTGTTAAGTTACAAGTTACAATACTTGCATTGCAGTTAGTGTAAAATTAATTGGGAAATATTCCTTGAAAGTTTAATACACTAGAGCTCCAATATAAGTGAATCCAATTCAAGAATTCCTAGAACTGCTGGCCTAAGCAGTTTCTCAGCGGTCGGGGCAAGAGACGGTGTTCAACCAAGCGTAAAACACCAGCAGCGTATACACAAAGGCGCAGTGCGCGCGTACTGACGTTCGTATTCACGTTCGGAGATTGCGTAATATTAGGAAATGGTTCACACGTCCCTGACAATTTACGTTTCGAAGGTACTGCTTCAGTCTCAAGGCCAGTGCGAAGCAACCCCCGAAACTGAGCTTATATTGGAGCTCTAGTGTATATTGAATGTGTCTAAAAGTGATGTTTTTGCCTATTTGTGTTATTCCCCGGCGTGAAGACACTAGCGAACGGTCGCACGGCCTCATCTCCGGCGGAGCATTCGGTTACTCGTCGTTCAATTACCTGAGAACAAAAAAAAACGACTCCCTGGATTTTAACTATTTTTAGAAAAAGTTCTCAGCTTTCTAACTAGACCATTTGAAAAAAAATCAAATGAGCTCAAATTTGAGAAAAAGTCAAATTTATTTTTGATTTTTGAAAATGTAGGTCAAATTAAATTTTTTTTTTCAAAAATGTTCATAATTAGTAGAAATATCCTGAAAAAGTCTGTCGGAAACATATTCAGTAAAATTTTGTTTCCTGCGAGAGGAAAAAAGTTATATACGTTTGAAGAAGAGGCTTTCCATCAGAAATAAAAAAATTCAACCCCTCCCCCCCAGCCCCTATTCTTACAAATATTTGTCGGAACGAAAAAAAATTATCTGTACGAAGTGCCGTCCAATAGGACTCCATTCAGCCAACCTTTGGGCCCGATCGGACGAATTCGTTTTTTGGGATGTAACTTTTTGAAAATTTGTAAACAGACTCCGCAGAATTCTGGTATGTAAAGTATTTTTACCACCTACCCGTCATTGTTTAAATAATTTTCATTTGCTTCAACGTATTTTTTCAACGAATTGACACCTTCTCTGAGTAACACGGACTAATTGGTTTAAATCAATGATCTACACGAGAAATTCATTGTATTTTTTATCGTTTGAGTAATGCTTCATTTTGAAATATAATTTTTAACTGGAATGATACAGAAAAGTGTAGTTTTTTGCAAATTTTCGAACATATTTCATTAGCTACTATTATTTCGACACTTGAGATTGATTAAACATATATTTTTTGATGCTTCACATTTATTTAAATGATTAATTTGGACAAAATATAAAAAATTTACAACTTCTCAAAATTACTTGAACTGTTTACTTTAAACCGGAAGTGAACAAAAAAAATGAACTGATTAGTTCACGTTTTTCAGAAAAAGTGAACATTTTGTCCGTTTTGTGGCGGAAAATAATTTGAGAGGATGAAGATTGTTTTGAAAATCAGGGTTTAGTAATGAAAAGTGTTAAAACAAGAGAAGGTCATGATATCTGTTTAAAAATTTGCAAAAAACTACACTTTTCTGTATTGCTTCAGTTAAAAGTTACATTTCAACAATAAATCATTATTTAAACAATTATCGAGAAAGTGAATCGACCGTACTGATCTCTGATTCAAGCCAATTAGTTAATATTATCCAGAGAATGTGTACATTTTTTATATTTCGTCGAAAAAAATTGTTCAAACAAATAGAGATTGTTTAAAAAATGATGGGTGAGTGATAAAAAATCGGCCGTACCAGGATTCTGTCGAGTTCGTTACCAGACTTATAAAAAAATACATTTTCTGCCTTATTCTAATCAAAAGTTACATTTGAACAATACTCATTAAAGGGTTTAGAGAGGAAACGAACCGAAGTCTGAGTGGCATGCAAAAGCGAGGGGATGAGGTATGGGAGGAGATGAGGAAAGTTAGAGAGAAGTGGGAAGAATGGGATCTGGTGT